>JAWPHD010007579.1:0-127056 GCA_037043455.1 Cyrtodaria siliqua
AATATATCTGATAATAACGCTTCTTTTCTTGATTTAGATCTCTCGATTGAAAATGGTGAAATAATTAGCAAAATCTATGACAAGAGAGATGATTTTAATTTAGACGTTGTTAATTATCCCCACTTGGATGGGGATGTTCCCCGAGCAACTTCTTATGGTGTGTATGCGTCTCAACTTATTCGTTTTTCAAGATCTTGTACTCGAGTTGAGGACTTTAATATTCGTAATCTTTGTATAACTAAAAAGCTACTCAATCAGGGTTACCGTTACCACAAACTTCGTAAAACCTTTGCAACATTTTATTATCGTAACACTGATCTTCTTTCTAAATATAAAAGTAATTTAAGGACTCTTCTGCGACAAGGACTATCACAGCCTGACTTCTATGGTGATGTGATTTATAAACTTCGTAAGATTCTTGGTCATGATCACTTTCATACTATCTTTGTTAGACTTGTTAACACGTTTATCAAAAGAGGTTATGACCCTATCATTTTGCAACGTACTGCATGCTTGGTGGTGGACACTTTTACAGTTCGCCACTATGCTTTCCTCTTTAATTGTACGATGACCGGACAGGCTGTGGACCCTATGATGACGCCTACCTAAAGCCCATTGGGACGGTGGCGTTTGATATTTGTCTATCATCTTTCTTGTCGTGCCCTTAATGGTTTATTCTCTTGTTGCTCTGGCTTCTGCCAAGTCATTGAGTACCTTCATTGTGTCTTTCTAGGCTATTGTTTTTTTGTATTATATTTACACGAGCATATTTGTGTTTTACTTATATTGCCTATTGATGCTGCCTTGTTGGTTAGAGATTAGATCATGGCTGGGATTTCTTTATTTACACTGTTCTGTTTTAATTGGATGACAGTAGGGTAAGTGTGAGGTTTGGTGCACCCTAGAACCGGTTTAAACCCCCAGTGGCCTACTTTGCCACTGACCGTTCCAAGGCGGTAGCCTATTGTCAACCCTTCTGTGTTTGTAATGTCGTTGGCATTTAATATTACTTTTGCCTTCTTGTTTGTCTGTTTGCGTGTTTGTTTCTGTGTTTTGTGGTTGACTGTCCTCCTTGAATGCTACTGTCGCTGTCCGATCTTTTTATATTTCTTTATAGTTACCTTGAAGTCAGACCTAATGACCCGAATAATAACCCCAAGCTTCCTTTCCATGTGGTAAAGTTTCGTTAAAATCCCTATAGGGAAACTAACGTTTTGAGCAAGTGCCACTTTTCTATTTGTTTTAGCAGTGACTTTGTCCTTGACCGTATAACCCGAGTAACAATCACAATCTTCCTTTTCATGAGTCGCACCTTGTGGTAAAAAGACTATGAAAGGAGCAATCTGGAAATCGCCGAACACGATAAATATAAAAAATATTGCAGTCTCGGTTTGATTGAAACTGTTTATGAACGGTAGTTAAAAATGCTTGCTACCCTTCACGCCCTCTAACCCTAGGTTGAGCAGAACTCAACAATTAAAATGTCAATAGTACTTAAATTTGAGCCATTCCGAAGATGGTATGCATATGACGGTGAACATGGAACCCTCAATGTGGCATTTTCATACCATTCCATGGTCAGCGGCGTATGTTCCCAGTCTTTCACAAAATCTTTGCCCTAAACGAGAACACAATGGGCGAAATAAACAAAATGGAATTTAGTTGGGAGCAGAGGTTACGAAGCCTGCGCATCAAAGGCAACAGTCAAAATACTAACTTAAAACATTGCTATGACGTCACCCTTTGTTGTTTCTGTACAGTACTACACAAGAAATCTTACCTGTTACCGTCCAATATTTCCCACCCAGCTTCCATTAGTTTTAAGAAAATATAAAAATATTGGATAGTCCATTTCTAAAACAATGAACAGTTGTGTAGAAAATAGTCGATAGTTACAGGTAGGGTTTCTTGTGTGTAGTACAATAAGATTGATAAAATGCACATATAAAAACAAAAGACTCAGTAAATACCTAAAACAATTTAACACGTAAATACACAGAAAATAAGATATAATTTAGTAAAATACTTCCTAATTGAATTGTTTTCAATATTAACCGTATTTTTGATGGGTTTGTTATTTTACATAAAAATCATGCTCGGTTGCATATAAGGTAAGTTTATGTTGGTCACTTTTAAGTAAAATCACACAATTGCCAACAGCAGCGAGACTCAGTTGATAGGAAGGATACCATGGGTAAATGGGGATTTAACAATAGTGCGGTTAGTTTATTTTATGAGCAAATAAAAGAACTGAATTGAAATATAGTAATGGCTCATCAACACATTAGTGGTTATTTACATCCGCCCCAGATATAGAGTGAGGAGAGAACATATGAATCTGTGAACCTTATATACTCTTACTAATGAAAATATTCCTGTGTTTGTTTGATATGACTCCGAACCACGGAACCGTCCGGTTTACACCTCAATCCAACTGATGTCTAAGGGAAAAAGTCTTGCCCACAAATACACCACCGACACTCAGAGTCGCCGGTAAGACCTGAACCAGGAACCTGCTGATTTCAAGTCCACCTCACTTTCCACAAGCACCAGCACATAAAATAGCAATAGTAATATATTTCACAGAATAATATATCACGGTTACTGCATTCCTATCTTCTCCACATCTCTTGGGCGACTCTAAACATTGAACTAAAGTTCACATCTCAGGTGTCCAAAATCTTTTATTTCAATGCAAAAAGGAGGGCACGCATGTGACTTGTACTTTTCACAAAAGTCATGATACGCATGATGTTGTGGCTTATGTTTCAAATACTTTACACACTTTTATCATATATCAGTAATATATACATAGTACCTTCATTTTCTTACAATGAAATACAACAACCTGTATCACACTACAGGTCATCACTATGCTACTAAAAATAGAATTAGTATCACTATCTTACTAAATATAGAACAGCGGGGTTTCCAATGATTCAAGCAAGTTTTACGCCACTATGCGCGAGAACGTCAAGACGACGTTACGTCATACAAACAAAACAAGTAGGACAGACCAATGAACACCAACACCTTAAAACTACATACATTTTCCCGTTGCACTTTATCGAGAAATAATATGCTTTATTGAATGTGTATGCAATATCAATGCAAATATTTCTATGATAATGATGTGTAAGAGGTATATAATAAAAGGATCATTACTAGAGTAACGTGTTCTGGAAGTTTGTATCACCTCTCGTAGATAAATGCCAGATCAGGATCACACTTGAGGCTCCGCCTCTCGTGTGATCCTTGATCTGGCATTTACCTACTCGAGGTAATACAAACCTCCAGAACACGTTACTCTAGTAATAATCCTATTGTATTACACTTTATCTCTAACTAAATGCATGGACTGTGTGCACGGGCTTATTCATCTTTTCGTGACTGTCCATTATTAATACAATACAATGCATGTTTTAAGTCAGAGATAATCCTCAAACTATCCAATCTTTCAAGCGCCTCGACCATATGTTTTTCTGAAAGATTGGACAGTTTCCGACTTATCTCCTTTACTGAAAAAGCAGACAACATATCCTTAGGGTGATTAAACAATACTTGGAACCTTGAAAGGCTGGAGTGGTTGAACCACTTATTCAAAATTAAAGTAAGAAAACAAAGTATTGGAGAATGTATCACCGATATCTGCATATAAATATCTGGCTGAGCGATCTCCAAACATCGGAATGAACAACAGTTCTGATTGCAAGTACGGGGAGACGCCGCCACACAACACAGGCAACGCTATTGTGATATATGAAAAGAGTATGATAGCAGAACTCTTAGAATTGCCGAACACGATAAATATACAAATTATTGCAGTCTCGATTTGATTCACGCCCTCTAATAAATTTTGATTAAAATCCCTGAAGGAACACTAAAGTTATTGAGCAGAAACCAATTTTCTGTTTATAGTAACAGTTACCTTGACATTCAAACAAATGACCCGAATTACAAACCCAAGCTTTGTTTTCCATGAGCCGTTTCGTCAAAATCTCTGTAGGGAAAGTAAAGTTATTGAGCGGAAAACAGTTATCTTTATTAGTGACTTTGACCTTTGACCAGTTGACCGGTTAACCAAACCCTACCTTCCTTGACATAAGCCGCACATTATGGTGATGTTTCATGGACGTCCCCATGGGACACTAAACGGTTTTGAGCAGAAACGACTTGGTTTGACGGAATATGGGAAAGACCGAATGACTGAAAGATGGACATGCAACACATCTATACTCCCCTCTCTATCAAAGCAGACACACTAAATATCTCAATCAAAGCCTAGTACGCTAAACATTGCTGTTTTAATGAGGTCACTTGATATAACTACGATTATGACTTTATTTATCTTTTGTTTTAGATCGGATGATAAACTTACATGAGAGCGAAAGTCTTGATTTGCAGACATTGAAAGAGATATAAAATGATGATAATGTGTGTAAGCTTGATTTGTTTGGAATACAAATAAAATGTAAACTAAATACATGGTTTTGTGATTAATATTGGAAATGTTGAAATGTGGCAACACTTCCGGAAAAGGATATAACATTAGCACAATACACTATTCCCTTCGACACTTCCGGAAAATGATATAACATTAGCGCAATACACTACTCCCTTCGACACACTTTCGGTTAAGGATATAACATTAGCACAATACACAACTCCCTTCAACAGTTCCGATATAGCCTATTAAGTAGAACGACTCGACCGGAATATTCTCCAGGGTCCGTATTCATAAATGTTCTTAGCAATATCTTAAGTCAAAATGTATCAATTTTGTAAACACCTTTTTCTATCAATACAAATTTATTATATTTTTAATAATGCTATGGATTAATAAAACCCACAGCTAAAAAGATGTCAGAACTTATTCTTTGTAGTGTCGCGGAGCAGTGACAGACAGCAGGATCCACTAATTATATATGACCATAAAACATGGAATATGCCACAGCAGGATCCACTCATTAAATATGACCATAAAACAAGGAATATGCGACAGCAGAATCCACTAATTATGCGACAGCAGAATCCACTAATTATATATGACCATAAAACATGGAATATGCGACAGCAGAATCCACTAATTATATATGACCATAAAACATGGAATATGCCACAGCAGGATCCACTAATTAAATATGACCATAAAACAAGGAATATGCGACAGCAGAATCCACTAATTATGCGACAGCAGAATCCACTAATTATATATGACCATAAAACATGGAATATGCGACAGCAGAATCCACTAATTATATATGACCATAAAACATGGAATATGCGACAGCAGGATCTATTCATTATATATGACCATGAAACACGGAATATTCCACAGCAGGATCTATTTATTATATATGACCATGAAACACGGAATATGCGACAGCAGGATTTATTCATTATATATGACCATGAAACACGGAATATGCGACAGCAGGATCTATTCATTATATATGACCATGAAACACGGAATATGCCACAGCAGTATCCATTAATATATATGACCATGAAACACGGAATATGCCACAGCAGGATCCACTAATTATAGATGACCATGAAACACGGAATATGCGACAGCAGGATCTATTCATTATGTATGACCATGAAACACGGAGTATGCGACAGCAGGATCTATTCATTATATATGACCATGAAACACGGAATATGCCACAGCAGTATCCATTAATATATATGACCACGAAACACGGAATATGCCACAGCAGGATTCATTAATTATATATGACCATAAAACACGGAATATGCCACAGCAGGATCTATTCATTATATATGACCATGAAACACGAAATATGGGACAGCAGGATATATTTATTATATATGACCATGAAACACGAAATATGGGACAGCAGGATATATTCATTATATATGACCATAAAACACGAAATATGCCACAGCAGGATCTATTCATTATATATGACCATAAAACACGAAATATGCCACAGCAGGATCTATTCATTATATATGACCATGAAACACGGAATATAGGTCAACAGGATCTATTCATTATATATGACCATGAAACACGGAATATGCGACAGCAGGATCTATTCATTATATATGACCATGAAACACGGAATATAGGTCAGCAGGATCTATTCATTATATATGACCATAAAACATGAAATATGCCACAGCAGGATTTATTAATTATATATGACCATAACACACGGAATATGCCACAGCAGGATCCATTAATTATATATGACCATAAAACACGGAATATGCCACAGCAGGATCCATTAATTATATATGACCATAAAACACGGAATATGCCACAGCAGGATCCATTAATTATATATGACCATAAAACACGGAATATGCCACAGCAGGATCCATTAATTATATATGACCATAAAACACGGAATATGCCACAGCAGGATCCATTAATTATATATGACCATAAAACACGGAATATGCCACAGCAGGATCCATTAATTATATATGACCATAAAACACGGAATATGCCACAGCAGGATCCATTAATTATATATGACCATAAAACACGGAATATGCCACAGCAGGATCCATTAATTATATATGACCATAAAACACGGAATATGCCACAGCAGGATCCATTAATTATATATGACCATGAAACACGAAATATGGGACAGCAGGATATATTCATTATATATGACCATAAAACACGGAATATGCCACAGCTGGATCCATTAATTATAAATGACCACGAAACACGGAATGTGCCACAGCAGGATCCAATAATTATATATGACCATAAAACATGGAATATGCCACAGCAGGATCCACTAATTATATATGACCATGAAACACGGAATATGCCACAGAAAGATCCATTAATTATATATGACCATAAAACACGGAATGTGCCACAGCAGGATCCAATAATTATATATGACCATAAAAACGTGGAATATGCCACAGCAGGATCCACTAATTATATATGACCATAA
Organism: Cyrtodaria siliqua; assembly: GCA_037043455.1. Classification (NCBI taxonomy): domain Eukaryota; kingdom Metazoa; phylum Mollusca; class Bivalvia; order Adapedonta; family Hiatellidae; genus Cyrtodaria; species Cyrtodaria siliqua. The sequence continues at coordinate 6,951 of JAWPHD010007579.1, forward strand.
AACATGGAATATGCCACTGCAGGATCCACTAATTATATATGACCATAAAACACGGAATATGCCACTGCAGGATCCACTAATTATATATGACCATAAAACACGGAATATGCCACTGCAGGATCCACTAATTATATATGACCATGAAACACGGAATATGACACAGCAGGATCCATTAATATATATGACCATCAAACACGGAATATGCCACTGCAGGATCCACTAATTATATATGACCATAAAACACGGAATATGCCACTGCAGGATCCACTAATTATATATGACCATAAAACACGGAATATGCCACTGCAGGATCCACTAATTATATATGACCATAAAACACGGAATATGCCACTGCAGGATCCACTAATTATATATGACCATGAAACAAGGAATATGACACAGCAGGATCCATTAATATATATGACCATAAAACATGGAATATGCCACAGCAGGATCCACTAATTATATATGACCATAAAACATGGAATATGCCACAGCAGGATCCACTAATTATATATGACCATGAAACACGGAATATGCCACAGAAAGATCCATTAATTATATATGACCATAAAACACGGAATGTGCCACAGCAGGATCCAATAATTATATATGACCATAAAAACATGGAATATGCCACAGCAGGATCCACTAATTATAGATGACCATAAAACACGGAATATGCCGGAATATTCATGAACCTCGGTCAAATACCTATCAAGTTATGACCAGTTTTGAGCTTGGTTAGTTGGCAGGTCATATTGTGCGCAAAAACTGATGAAAGATGAAGTAATGAAGTAGTAATTAAAAATTAATGTAAATATATAAAGATAAAACTATTTACAAATAAGGGATGATATGGTAGTAATATAAACTATGTGTAAATCAGCAAATGCCCGTCAACGGGTATAAAAATGAGTAAATATATATAAGAACATATTATAATGATTTATATAGTCTGATTTCTTTCAGGAAATCTAAAACAAGACTAAAACCTCAAATACCTCTTTCATAGTATTAACATTGTAGTACTTCATGGTATAGGATCAAAGTCTACACATTCCAACAATATGTGTTTGACCGTTAACGGTGTAACGCAGGATATACATTCTGGTAATTGCTCACCTTGTAATAAATATGAATGAGTATAACATGTATGCCCTATCCTACACCGGGCGAGTACAACTTCTTCTCGACGAATGGGTCTACTAGAAGAACACCATTCTCCGAGTAACGGTTTAATTGAAAGGAGTTTATTGTTAACTGACCAATCCCAATCGGTTTGCAAAGAGTTGGTTAGAGATTATATCATGGCGGGGATTTCTTTATTTACACTGTCCCGTTTTAATGGGATGATAGTAGGGTACGCGTGAGGTTTGGTACACCCTAGAACCGGTTTAAACCGCCAGTGGCCTACATTGCCACTGACCGTTCCAAGGCGGTAGCCCTATTGTCAACCCTTTTGTGTTTGTGATGTCGTTTGCATTTAATATTACTTTTGCCTTCTTGTTTGTCTGCTTGCGTGTTTGTTTCTGTGTTTTGTGGTTGACTGTCCTCCTTGTATGCTACTTTCCCTGTCCGATCTTTTTGTATTTCTTTCTAGGCTTTTTTTTTTTTTGTATTTATATATACACGAGCATCTAGGTGTTTTACTTATATTGCCTTTTAACGCTGCCTTGTTGGTTAGAGAATATTTCATGGCGGGGATTTCTTTATTTACACTGTCCCGTTTATATGGTAAGTGTGAGGTTTGGTGCACCCTAGAACCTGGTTTAAACCCCCAGTGGGCTTTGTTGCCACTGACCGTTCCAAGGCGGTAGCCCTATTGTCAATCCTTTTGTGTTTTGTGATGTCGTTTACATTTTTTATTACTTTTGCCTGCTCGTTTGTCCGTTTGCGTGTTTGTTTTTGTGTTTTGTGGTTGACTGTCGTCCTTGAATGCTGCTTTCCCTGTCCGATATTTTTATCTTTCTTTAAGGCAAGTTCAATTGCCTTAAGTTCAGCTGAGAAGATAGAGGCCTTGTCAGGCAGGCGGCTCTTTATGCTATGTTTGTGAACAACAGCTGCTGCAGCTACCTTGTCTCCATCATTAGAACCATCTGTGTGTATATATGTTGAAAGTTACTGTATTTCGATTTAATTCCATTAAATTTGTTTTAAAAGATAGTAGGATCTGTCATGGACTTGTTATTATTACAAAGATTTCAGTGTCTCTTAATTTTAGTTTAATACGAAGACCAAATGGCCGAATGGCCTTCGGTTTTCGATCAAACAGAGGTTCATAATTAGGATTAAAAACAGTATCGAAAGTTGGATTTGAAGGATTAGATTGTAATTTAATGGTATACTGAAGGGCTAATTTGTCTCGTCTATGAGACAGTGATGGTTCATTAGCTTCAACATATAGACTTTTGGCTGGTGATGTACGAAAGGCTCCTAAGGCGAGTCGTAATCCTTGATTATGTATAGGATCAAGCATCTGCAAGTAGGACTTGGGAGTCGATCCATATACTATTGAGCCATAGTCCAGCTTGGATCTGATGAGAGATCTGTAAAGTCGTAAGCGGACTTTTCGATCTGCTCCCAATTAGTGTTTGCAACAACTTTAAGTAAGTTAAGAGCTTTCAAGTATTTAACGTGTGGTATAAACGTTAATTTACGGTCAAAAATAAGACCTAGGAATTTTGTCTCATCCACTACTGGTAAAGGTGAACCGCCCAGTGTTAGATGAGGGTCTTCGTGATGTTTGCGTAATTGACAAAAGTGCATACAATTGGTTTTTGATTTAGAAAATTTAAAACTATTTTCATTAGACCAGGTTTGAATTTTATTGAGATATTGTTGTAATTGTCTCTCAATATTATTCATGTTTTTTTCACGATAACATATAACAAAGTCGTCAACATATAGAGAACAATCCACACCTGGATTGATGCATTTTACTATACTGTTAATCTTTACATTAAAAAGCGTGAAAGAGAGTATGCTGCCCTGTGGAACACCCATCTCCTGTTCATGAATATCAGAGAGGGTTGAACCCCTTCGGAAACGAATCTGCCTATCATCTAAGAATTTCTCTATTAAACTGGGTAATCGGCCTCTAAGACCAAGGTCATGAAGATCATTCATAATACCGTACTTCCATGTAGTATCATAAGCTTTCTCCAAGTCAGAAAATACAGTTTCTTTTTTATGAAAGCTTCCCTAATAAACGATTCAAATCGAATGAGATTGCCTGTTTGCCTCGTTGGCGCCGGAATCCACTTTAATACTTTGTTGTCAGTTTGTTGGACTCCAGGTACCAAACGAGTCTCTCACTTCAAGCGATTGGGCGATAATTTATTGGGTCCGTATGATCTTTTCCAGGTTTGGGGACTGGAATAACGATTGCTTCCCGCCAAGAATCGTGGAAGTTTCCCGTCACCCAAACCTTAATAAAGGTTATTATTAAACCTTATTATTATTATCCGGATTCACTGTGAAGTGCTATTTTCAACAATTATTGCTTAAGACCATTGGGTTGGAGGTTTTTCTTTGTTCTGCTTTATTTTGGGGAGACGGGTGGGGCGATATGGGGCTGATGCTCGTGACCCCATTTAACAATCATCGATAATAAGTAAATATATTTGAGCTTGTTTAAACTTGATTCGCACGTGATTTATAATGTCTACATTAATCTATGCAGATAAAATAATGTACACGTACACGTTCTTTGAGTGGTCCCTCAATATACTGCACAATGTAGAAATTCACCCCATTTTAATATACTGACGAGATAAAGAAACGCCTCATCGGGAATTTCCGCTATATATTGAATGTACACTATGCTGCTGTTAATTTTCGGAAAAAAAACTAAAATAACACAAAACACAGCAAATAGTATTTCTTCAAAGTTTGATTATTGGCAGAGTATCTGTTTGGCTCAAGCATGTGAGCAAACTTAGGATGCAAATTTCTGCAAACTCTTTACGTTAAATACAGTACTAAAATAGTCAATTTTTCAAAGAGGAACTTCAATATTTATGAATTTCTTGTTATAAAGTGTACTGTGATTAAAACGTCTACAACATCACAGTTGTGTCCTTTCTCTAACCAACTGCAACTTTGTTTTACAAAACATCTTTGGAATATTATGTGGCATTAAGTGTGCGGTATATACAATATATAGCGGAAATTCGCGATGAGGCGTTTCTTTATCTCGTCAGTATAGTTTGCTATTCCATCTGTATTCATTTGCTTTATTTTACTTTAACTAATCGAATATGTATCTTGTAGATATATCAAGTTATACTAATTTACTGACTATGTACAGGGATAAATTTATGTACACTCGTTTAATTTTATATAGAAAGCCGAAATCGTCAAAATTAATTATACATTACAGAAGAAACCGATGTTTAATTAAGAAATTCCCGTCCGAACCCCCACTCCCCGATGTAACATCATCCACTGTTTATACCCTTCAATCAATTATTATTTATAAACGAAAACCACAGAAATACATTCTTTAAAAGAAAACTTGTTCTCCCTCAAAATTAGACATGCATGTATTGTAGATGTAAGGGAGTTAACCACGGTCGTCTTTTTTACAATTCCTAAAAGTTATCTTTTACTTGTTCATAGTAATGTGATTATTCACTTATAGTTTTTTAGTTAAACTAACATGTCTAACTAACATTACATTACATGTCTTAAATATTATCCTGTTGCAAGATTTAAAAAAACTCGAAATTAAATTATGTATAAATTCACTGCGTTCATATAACAATCAGTGTTTTGTTTATAATGTATATCATACTTAATGTATATTATGTAAATGGTAATACTAGCTTAATTCAGTACTATTGTGATGTAATTTGGACCGGGGCCTTCTATAACGAATATTATGAGTATTTTTTAATTTAATTCTGTAATATGTAAATAACTGGACGTATCGACGGTAAATTACCACGGCCTTCAAGAAAACACATGGTTTGATATATAATTACAGTTGATTTATTTGTAATTTGTATTCAATTCTTTTTCTGTAAGTAATCAAGTTTACTTCACTGTTAAGGTTAAATCATGCATTTACAAATATTTACTTAAAAATTGGGAAAATATCCAAATATATTCGAATTTTATCAATCGTTTAAAATCAACAATGTTCACCTGATTTCATTTTATCAGGGATAAAGGGTTATTTAATATCTGAATATATAAAAAATGTGTTTTAAAGACGGCAGTATTAGTGTGCATGTTGATAGCGTAGAGTGAAACTATTTAACCTATTACAGCAGTACAAGTGTGCCTGTTGATAGCGTAGAGTAAACTAGTTAACCTGTTACGGCAGTACCAGTGTGCCTGTTGATAGCGTAGAGTAAACTAGTTAACCTGTTACGGCAGTACTAGTGTGCCTGTTGATAGCATAGAGTGAAACTATTTAACCTGTTACGGCAGTACTAGTGTGCCTGTTGATAGCGTAGAGTGAAACTATTTAACCTGTTACGGCAGTACTAGTGTACCTGTTGATAGCGTAGAGTGAAACTATTTAACCTGTTACGGCAGTACTAGTGTGCCTGTTGATAGCGTAGAGTAAACTAGTTAACCTATTACGGCAGTACCAGTGTGCCTGTTGATAGCGTAGAGTAAACTAGTTAACCTGTTACGGCAGTAACAGTGTGCCTGTTGATAGCGTAGAGTAAACTAGTTAACCTGTTACGGCAATACTAGTGTGCCTGTTGATAGCATAGAGTGAAACTATTTAACCTGTTACGACAGTACTAGTGTGCCTGTTGATAGCGTAGAGTGAAACTATTTAACCTGTTACGGCAGTACTAGTGTGCCTGTTGATAGCATAGAGTGAAACTATTTAACCTGTTACGGCAGTACTAGTGTGCCTGTTGATAGCGTAGAGTGAAACTATTTAACCTGTTACGGCAGTACTAGTGTGCCTGTTGATAGCGTAGAGTGAAACTATTTAACCTGTTACGGCAGTACTAGTGTGCCTGTTGATAGCGTAGAGTGAAACTATTTAACCTGTTACGGCAGTACTAGTGTGCCTGTTGATAGCGTAGAGTAAACTAGTTAACCTGTTACGGCAGTACTAGTGTGCCTGTTGATAGCGTATAGTAAAAATATTTAACCTGTTACGGTAGTACTAATGTGCCTCTTGATAGCGTAGTGTGAATCTATTTAACCTGTTACGGCAGTACTAGTGTGCCTGTTAATAGCGTAGAGTAAAACTATTTAACCTATTACGGCAGCACTAGTGTTGTTCCTGTTGATAGCGTAGAGTGAAACTATTTAACCTGTTACGGCAGTACTAGTGTGCCTGTCGATAGCGTAGAGTAAACTAGTTAACCTATTACGGCAGTACCAGTGTGCCTGTTGATAGCGTAGAGTAAACTAGTTAACCTGTTACGGCAGTACCAGTGTGCCTGTTGATAGCGTAGAGTAAACTAGTTAACCTGAAACGGCAATACTAGTGTGCCTGTTGATAGCATAGAGTGAAACTATTTAACCTGTTACGGCAGTACTAGTGTGCCTGTTGATAGCGTAGAGTGAAACTATTTAACCTGTTACGGCAGTACTAGTGTGCCTGTTGATAGCATAGAGTGAAACTATTTAACCTGTTACGGCAGTACTAGTGTGCCTGTTGATAGCGTAGAGTGAAACTATTTAACCTGTTACGGCAGTACTAGTGTGCCTGTTGATAGCGTAGAGTGAAACTATTTAACCTGTTACGGCAGTACTAGTGTGCCTGTTGATAGCGTAGAGTGAAACTATTTAACCTGTTACGGCAGTACTAGTGTGCCTGTTGATAGCGTAGAGTAAACTAGTTAACCTGTTACGGCAGTACTAGTGTGCCTGTTGATAGCGTATAGTAAAACTATTTAACCTGTTACGGTAGTACTAATGTGCCTCTTGATAGCGTAGTGTGAATCTATTTAACCTGTTACGGCAGTACTAGTGTGCCTGTTAATAGCGTAGAGTAAAACTATTTAACCTATTACGGCAGCACTAGTGTTGTTCCTGTTGATAGCGTAGATTGAAACTATTTAACCTCTTACGGCAGTACTAGTGTGCCTGTTGATAGCGTAGAGTGAAACTATTTAACCTATTACGGCAGTTCTAGTGTTGTGTCTGTTGATAGCGTAGAGTGAAACTATTTAACCTATTACGGCAGTACTAGTGTGCTTGTTGATAGCGTAGAGTGAAACTATTTAACCTATTACGGCAGTACTAGTGTTGTGCCTGTTGATAGCGTAGAGTGAAACTAGTTAACCTGTTACGGCAGTACTAGTGTGGTTGTTGATAGTGTAGAGGTAAACTAGTTAACCTGTTACGGCAGTTTTAGTGTGCCTGTTGATAGCGTAGAGGTAAACTATTTAACCTGTTACGGCAGTACTAGTGTGCCTGTTGATAGTGTAGAGGTAAACTAGTTAACCTGTTACGGCAGTTTTAGTGTGCCTGTTGATAGCGTAGAGGTAAACTATTTAACCTGTTACGGCAGTACTAGTGTGCCTGTTGATAGCGTAGAGGTAAACTATTTAACCTGTTACGGCAGTACTAGTGTGCCTGTTGATAGCGTAGAGTGAAACTATTTAACCTATTACGGCAGTACTAGTGTGCCTTTTGATAGCGTAGAGTAAAACTATTTAACCTATTACACTCATTAAACATTAGTCACGACTAATCAACACATTCAACAGTTTCTTTTAAATCTGAAATAAACTTTAGAACCGATTCGACAAGTGCTCTCCTCTGTTCATTTATAGACTTTCTGTGAGTTAACTGTGTCTATTCACACTTGATTGATTTACTTTTTATTTGGATAGTTTTGTATCGCGTAGTATGTGTCCTTTTATATTACGGTGTGCTATATTCCCCCAACCTTGTCTTTCTTTATCATATTAGATCACAGTTGAATCGAGTTGAATTTTCATTTCGCCTTTCTGAAACTATTTGTTGCTAGATTATTATTGTAATGTCCTTGATAACATTTTGTAATTTAGGAGAAAAATAGAGAGCGCTTGCGTGTTGTTTTATTTCACTGATTTAATATAGTTGTCTTTTTCTTGATAAAAGCGAGACACTCATACAAAGACTGGATCCGCGAAAGATATGCATTTGAATACCCAGTGCAAAAAGAGAAAAAAATACCAAAAATAAATAAGTAAATATATATAAGAACATAATTATTATAATGATTTATATAGTCTGATTTCTTTCAGGAAATCTAAAACAAGACTAAAATCTATAGTTTCAAATAACTCTTTCATATAATGACGAGATAAAGAAACGCCTCATCGGGAATTTCCGCTATATATTGTATATACCGCACACTTAATGCCACATAATATTCCAAAGATGTTTTGTAAAACAAAGTTGCAGTTGGTAAGAGAAAGGACACAACTGTGATATTGTAGACGTTTTAATCACAGTACACTTTATAACAAGAAATTCATAAATATTGAAATTCCTCTTTGAAAAATTGACTATTTTAGTACTGTATTTAACGTAAAGAGTTTGCAGAAATTTGCATCCTAAGTTTGCTCACATGCTTGAGCCAAACAGATACTCTGCCAATAATCAAACTTTGAAGAACTATTTGCTGTGTTTTGTGTTGTTTTAGTATTTTTTCCGAAAAGAAAGCCATGTACCATTCGATTAACAGCAGCATAGTGTACATACAATATATAGCGGAAATTCCCGATGAGGCGTTTCTTTATCTCGTCAGTATAGTATTCACTCTGTAGAACCTCTGACGCATAGGATCAAAGTCTACACATTCCAACAAGATGTGTATACATTCTGGTAATTGCTCACCTTGTCATATATATGAATGAGTATAACGTGTATGCCCTATCCAGCACCGGGCTAGGACAACTTCCTCTCGACCAATGGGTCTACTAGAAGAACGCCATTCTCCGAGTAACGGTTTAATTGAATGGAGTTTATTATTAACTGACAAATCCCAAGCGGCTTGCCAAGAGTTACGAATATATGTGTTAATACAACTTTTTAAAATCAGTATATCAGATATATGTAAACCTAATGCTGCTTTAACAGCACTATCAGCTCTATCATTAACACGTATTCCTGCATGGCTTGGACGCCAGCAGAAAATAATAATATTATCAACTATAAGAGAATTGTACTTTTCTAAAAGTTGAAGCACAACAGGGTTATCATGTTTCATATTACCCAGTGCTTGAATAGATGAAAGGGAATCAGAAAAGATTACAAAATGGTCATCATCAGATTCCAGAATATAATAAATTGCCTTAAGTTCAGCTGAAAAGATCTCCATCTTTAGAACCATCTGTGTATAAAAACAAATCTGCGACAAGGGGTGCACAATTCGTTCTAATAGGGATACCAACAATTTGTCTATAAACGGTAGTCCATACCTGACGAAAATATTATCGAATAGAAAAATAAGTGATTCACAAACTTCACGGCAAGTCCACACTGCCGTTAGTAAAAAACGCTTTAATGTTGTTACAGGCCAAAAATGTTGTATTTTCCCAAGCAAAAGTTTTTTGAATGAGAGCAATAAGCTTGTCGTTGATAAGGCTGTGCGGTAAAAGTTGTATTTAGGGTAGAAAATTCATTAGCAATTAAAGATGAAGCTTGACGTTTATTGCAAATTTTATCACGAACGTCGCCTGAATGTTTAATGGACCAAAATATATTAATCCCAGAGTTTTCATAAGCTTTCGCGCAATATCAGACAAGATGTTAAAAGTTTGGAGATATTTGTAGTAGTGCAAGAACTAGAATTGGAAATAAAACGGGCTTTATATGGTTGTTTGTGTAATTTGGGAATCCAGTACATCGTTGGAAGTCTGTTTTCGGCAGTTCCACTGAATGATTTTATTTGATTTAGACATTACCAAGGTGGAAACTGGGCCTTTGACCCTGATGTGCTGTGAGATGCATATCAAGTGAATTGTCAATGTAAATCATACTTGTTATATAGCCGATTTGCGTCCTCAGACTCATGATCTGAAATAGTCAAATGGTTTTATAGGATAAAAATCTTTTTTACGGTCGGAGTCATAAACCGAACTTAAATGTTGAAATGTAAAAGAAGAAAAAATATGATTGATATACACTTCTGATATCGGGCGATTTAAAATGTTGCTAAAGGGGATGTCTTGAAAGCGTAAGCCTACTTGATCAACGTGTGTGCAAAGCTATGCCTGTTATATGTTCATGAAATTCGGAATAAAAAAATAAATAAAAAAATACATAATTCTGTTAATATATATTTTCCGTCACTTCGAATTTTTTTAATTCTTACAAGAAGTCAAATTACGTCGACACCGCACAAGTACTCCTTATCCCTACGCCGTACCAACTGGCATATGAAAAGCGCGTGGGAAAAAAAATCTGCTATTCTCACGCATATTTTAAAATCACAGTTTCGGACTTCTCATGCTATTCCGTGCTTGGAGGTTTTTTTTATTTCGAAAGGTAAAATAGGCTTCTGAAATTCAGGTTGTCTTTTTGCATATTCATTTGGAGAAAATTTCATCGATGTTAAAACGACCGTTTCCGAAATGTCAGAAGGACTTAATGATTGAGTAACCAAGCTGCAAACCAGGGGTACTCCTGTTATGCTTGGCCACGTTATTATGAATATTATCAATATATTTATGAGTGTGTACCTTTAACAATTGTTGTCACCTGTTAAACAGGTTTCATTTGGTGGGTAATGGGTGTGGTACTACTTTGCGTGGTCAAAGTGAATTAACGATAGACAGAGTACGTGGCAGAATAATATTCTGTCATTTGAGATTCGCAAACTGACAGGACGCTTTTCACTACCTCCCATTGTTAATATTCTACTGACATGACAAGAAATTACAAAATAATGTTTTAAAGTGTAGTCTTTCTGCATTAACCCGTGTCTAAGCTGAATTTATACATGTAGCACCAGAAACTTGCATTATTCGGGATTAAATGCTGAGAAGCAACTACATCATATATTATCATTGCATTGATAAGGCACTGTTAATACCATATTAGTCCGTTTTTGTACATTCAAAAACAACACTCAATAATGCTTATTGTTTTATGAATTTCTTCCTAATATAACTGAAGTAAGATTGTTTGTACATGTTGTATAGCATGTTTTTGTACAGTGTGTGCGTATAAGTATTTGAAATATTAAAGGGCAATAACTCCTGCAAATTGTATCGAAGTTATCTGTCCATGCTTTTTTAATCTGAACTTGCTAGTGATTATGCATAGCAATTTTGGTGTATATAGGTATATTGTTCTTGACAAGTGTGCGATACAAAGTTCAAATATTATATAAATACTTGACTTACAATAGTAAAGGGCGAAAACTCCTGTAATATTTATCCGATTTTATATGATCTTGCTTTCTAGACATCATTACTTGGTAGTAATCATGCACAGCAATTTTATTGTACGTATAACGATTTTTGAGGAGTAGGCGACACAAAACAAATGTGACAACGGACGACGGACAAAGTGATTTCAAAGTGTCTGTCATGCTACGCGTGTCCGAATGGGTACAACCCTCCTTTGTATTAATGAACAGGAGATTGATGTACCACTGGGAAGTATTCTCTCTGTTGATTTAGGTCTTTAGGGTCTAGAGTTGAACTAGGTAAGTATAAAGAGCAAATTCTTATAACTATGTGTATTGTAATGCTGACAGCAACAGCTTGCAAATCAGTTTTTAGTGCAACAGTGATGTGCGGAATGTTTTGACTCACAAACATTGAAACTCCTACAGCAGCTCTATCGTTTGTATCACAAATATGACTATATAATGAGTGTTTTTTAAAATATAATTTATCCGTAGTCTTCGGGATCGTTTTTTTAAAGCAAAATGGAAAGGGTTGATTGTTTAAAAATAAGCTGATTTCGTCATAGTTTGATTTTAAACCTCGGCAGTTCCATTGAAATTTTTTAGTTGATTTAGACATTACTGAGATGGAATCTGGGCCTTTGATCCTGAGGTGCAGATCAAGTGGATCGTCAGTGTCAATCAGGGCTGCATACTTGTTATGTGGCCGAATTGAGTCTTCAGACTTTTTCATCTGAAATAGTAAAATGGTTTTATAGGATAAAAATCTTTTTTACGGTCGAAATACAAAAGAAAAAAAATATGGTTGATATACACTTCTGATATCGGGGGATTTAAAATGTTGCTAAAGCGGATGACTTGAAAGCGTAAGCCTACTTGATCAACATGTGTGCATCACAAAGCTATGCCAGTTATATGCTATTTTTCTTTCCCTTGATTTTCGTCTTCTTTTCTTCGGTAGTCAGTCATTCATTATCCTTATTGAAACTTTCAGTACATGTTCAATAAATTCCGAATAAAATTGAAAAAACAACAACATAATTCTGTTAATATATAAATTACGTCGACACCGCACAGGTACTTCTTATCCCTACGCTGTACTTTTATTTTACTTAGTAAAAGGGAACCAAACAATCGGCATTTTAAAAGCGCGTTGGAAAAAACTCTGCTATTTCTCACGCATATTTTAAAATCACAATTTTGGACTTCTCATGCTATTCCGTGAAATTCTAGTTCTCTTTTTGCATTCATTTGGTGAAAATTTCATCGATGTTAAAACGACCGCTTCCGAAATGTCAGGACTTATTGTTTGCGTAACCAAACTGCAAACCAAGGGTATTCCTGTTATGCTTATATTTACGAGTGTATACCTTTAATATTGTTTGGTTGGTAATGGGAGTGGTACTTCTTTGCACGGGCAAGGTGAGTTAAAGATAGACGAGTACGTGATTCGACAGGCAAACGAAAAGGACGCTTTTCTCTACCCCCAGCCACAATCCATTGTTAATATTCTGATGACATGACAAAAAATTACAAAATAATGTTTTAAAGTGTAGTCTTTCTGACTGAACTCGAGTCTAAGCTGAATTTATTGCACCTGAAACTTGCATTATTCGGGTTTAATTGCGGAGAAGCAAATACATCATATATTATTATTGGAGTGATAAGGCACTGTTAATACCATATTAGTCCGTTTGTGTACATTCAAAAACAACACTCAGTATACAGTTATCACATGTGTGTTTGGGGAACAGTCAAAACTGTTTTCCCGAGGTGGAGGGGATGGCAGTGTGAACTGTTTCCCTCGGCCTATCGGCCTATCGGCCTCGGCCGAGGCCGATAGGCCGAGGGAAACAGTTCACACTGACATCCCCCTCCACCTCGGGAAAACAGTTTTGACTGTTCCCCAAACACACATGTGATAACTGTTTTATTACCTGATTAATGTTACTGTACGAAACAGTGAAAATGAAATCAGCATCACTTGCGCTTAGACGCTTGTAAATTTTCCGACAATTTCCGTGACAGTTCGGAAATGTTCAATGTGTGGGAAAAGTCGGCATTTTCCGCCCGTCACGAAGTGCAGCGGAAAATGCCGAGTTTTTGAGGTTTCTTCTATAAATAGTAATCGGGGAAATTTCAGCACGTGAGGGAAACAGTCGAAACTAAAGCCCGGTAACAGTTCGTTTTCACCGGGAACAGTCTTTTCCTTTGTGAATTAGCAAGAAATGAAGATATAGCATTTATATAGGAGATCAGGTAATAATAATGCTAATTTTTATGAATGACAGTTCTTCCTAATATAAGTAAAGTAAGATTGTTTGTATATAATATATATGGAGGCGTACTTTTTATTGTTTGTACAGTGTGTGCGTATAAGTGATTATTCGACACCCCCTACCCACCCCCACCCCTATTGCATTTGCCATTTGGCGATCAGACCTCGGTTTGGGTCTCATCCGAAGGACAGGTTGGGTGTGAAGTTCTATTTCGGGTGTGAAGTTCTATTTCGGGTGTTTCGAGTATTAATCCAAGTTCGATCCCTGGAGTACGGGTATTCAGCATTTTAAGCATGCAGGTGTACACCTTAATGATGAAGGTAGCAGATAGGGGTGGACGCAGTACACCTTAATGATGAAGGTAGCAGAGCGGGGTGGATGCGGTACACCTTAATGATGAAGGTAGCGGAGAGGGGTGGATGCAGTACACCTTAATGATGAATGAATGAATGAATGTTGTTTTACGGCACGTCGACACATAAATAGGTCATATTGTGCCTTAATGATGAAGGTAGCAGAGAGGTGTGGATGCATTTCATAGGAAAAGAAAACACGTTGAAATGTTAACGGGACCCTCTTATCTTTTTATAAGACTCTTAATTGTTTTTTTGTTTTTTTAGTTTAAACGACATATCAGGCAAAACATCCGCGAAAGAATCATTCATATTTTGTGCTTTACCTTGCATAGATCAGGGCTCCAAGAAAATCAAAATTTGGGACATAGCCCAGGGCAAGTAGATTTCAAAAGTCCACTTGCCCCGACTGAAAAGTCACTTGCCCTGATTTTTTTTTTAACTTGCCCCAAAATTGTTATTACCAATGAATAGTTGCCGGTACATAATTTTTGTCGATATTTTGCTTTTTTACTTTGTTTTATTTATAATTAATTAATAATTAGAATCACATAATAAGGTTCTATTTTCCTATATTTTCCTTTTATTTATCCATTGCATCATATAACTTACTAAAACAATATTATTTTCTTTTACAGTTTTAGGATCGCGCGGTAAATCATGTTAAAAACCGCTACAGGTCCCGCAAATTAAACCATCTAAAACAGGTGCGCGTTCCCGGTGTTATTTAGGTGAACTAAAAATAGAAAACGATTATACAGCAGTTCATCGAAAAATAAGAATATTAAAACGAAATCACCGTTCAAACTGTTAATATTTGAGTGATCTTTCTTCTTCTGTCCATCGTGACAAATTTGTGTCACCACTCAATGTCAACATGAAAGCGGTAATGCGATTGGTTCAAATCATGTAATCAACCAATGAAATGCGCGCTTTCAAATTGATGAACTTTAATGAAGGGAGATAATTTTCGACAAATATGGCTTTAATTACACGCAATTATGAAGTTGGGTTTTAGTTTGAAAAGTTTGATTGTCCCGAGATTTTTTTAGAGTAGCCTGACGGGCAACAATTTTTGAAAAAGAGACTAGCCCGGATTCAGATTGGACTAGGCCCGGGCGTCGGGCTATCCTATTCTTGGAGCCCTGTCTAAGATGATAAGAAACTCTTACACAAATATACAATGTAATGCTGACTGGCAATTAAACGACACGATATAAATAAGCAAATTTTGGCTAGGCTACACCTTCTTACAAATAAACAGCATTACTAGGTGGGTGTTCCGCGGAAAACGCGTGTCGCCTGTCAGCGCTTTGTCAGTATAACAAGTTTTTTTCGACCCAGATAAATGACCTTGACAAACTGACCTGACTTAGTTTTCATGAAGAAAACACTGAGTATTTAACCCATACAATGACCTTTAGTGTGCCCTTGAACTTTTTATTTAAGTATGGCCATGTCGATGTTGTCATAATGAGTATATATTGAAAGTCCGATGACGAAATATCAAGAAATGAGAATGTTATAACCAACGTTACGTTTGTGTGAAGGAAATGAGTATTTAACCCATATAATGACTTGACCTTTATATTTTAGTATGGTCAAGTCGCTGTTGTCATGATGAGTATATATTGAAAGGGTGATGAAGAAATATCAAGAAATGAGAAAGTTTTAACCAACGTTAAGTTGTTGTGAAGAAAATGAGTATTTAACCCATATAATGACCATCAGTGTGACCTTGAACTTTATATTTTAGTATGGTCATGTCGACGTTGTCATGATGAGTATATATTGAAAAAGAGTATAATAATGGACCTTTGGAAACGGCCGAGTACGAAACATACGAAATATTGCAGTCTCGGTTTGATTGAGACTGTTCATGAGCGGTCGTGAAATATGCTAGCTACCGCTCACGCCCTCTAGCCCCGGGTTGAGCAGAACACACTATTCATAAAATCAATAATACACAATTTTAACCATCCAGAAGATGACATGCATACGGCGGTGGACATGGAGTTTTAACCATCCCGAAGATGACATGCATACGGCGGTGGACATGGAGTTAATTGCTTCCCCATGTCGTACGGCGTATGGTCCCAGTATCTGTAAAATTAAATGCCCCGAAGAGCGAAATAAACATAATGGAATTTAGTTGGGAGCAGCGGTTATGAAGCCTGCCTATCACAAGTAACAGCCAAAAGACTAAATTAAAAAGCAGACAACATATCCTATAAGAAAGTTTGATGAAGAAATATCAAGAAATGAGAAAGTTATAACCAACGTTAAGTTTTCGTGAAGAAAAAACGAGTATTTAACCTATATAATGACCTTTAGTGTGACCTTGACCTTTATATTTTAGTATGGTCATGTCGATGTTGTCATGATGAGTATATATTGAAGGTTGGTGAAGAAATATCAAGAATAAATGAATGAATGAATGGTGTTTTACGGCACGTCGACACATAAATAGTCATATTGTGCGCAAAAACTGATGAATGATGAATAATAGAAGAATTAATTAAAAATTAATGTAAGTATATAAAGATAAAACTATTTACAAGTAAGGGATGAAATGGTAGTAATATAAATTATATACGTAAATCAACAAATGCCCGAAAACGGGTATATAAAGAGGTAAATTTATACAAGAATATATTATAATGATTTATATAGTCTGACTTCCTTCAGGAAATCTAAAACTAGACTAAAATATATAGTATTAAATAACTCAGTCATAGTATTAACATTGTAGTACCTTTGACGCATAGGACAAAGTCTACACATTCCAGCAATATGTGTTTGACCGTTAACGGTGCAAAGCAGGCTATACATTCTGGTAATTGCTCACCTTGTAACAAATATGAATGAGTATAACGTGTATGCCCTATTCTGCACCGGGCTAGGACAACTTCCTCTCGACGAATGGGTCTACTAGAAGAACGCCATTCTCCGAGTAACGGTTTAATTGAATGGAGTTTAGTGTTAACTGACAAATCCCAAGCGGCTTGCCAAGAGTTACGAATATATGTGTTAATACAATTTTTAAAATCAGTATAAGGTAATTTGGTATCAGATATATGTAAACCTAATGCTGCTTTAGCAGAAATATCAAGAAATTAGAAAGTTATGGGCAATATTAAGTTTTCGTGAAGAAGAAAGTATTTAACCCATACAATGACATTCAGTGTGATCTTGACCTTTATATTTTAGTATGGTTATGTCGGTGTTGTCATGATGAGTATATATTGAAAGTCCGATGAAGAAATATCAAGAAATGAGAAAGTTATAGCCAACGTTAAGTTTTCGTGAAGAAAAAATGTGTATTTAAAAAGAGTATGTTAATGGACCTTTGGAAACGGTCGAACAAGACACATACAAAATATTGCAGTCTCGGTTTGATTGAGACTGTTCATGAACGGTAGTGAAATATGCTAGCTACCGCTCACGCCCTCTAGCCACGGGTTGAGCAGAACTCAATATTCATATCAAAGGACTGAAGGTCCTGAGAGTCGCCAAGATTGAACAGTGTCTGTCTTCTTGGTGAGGTTAAAGGTTATGTTAAATTTTACAGGTGTGACGTATTAAAATGAAATGTTGATACTTAGAACATGAGATTTTTTTTGTACTGAAAAATGCTGGGGACGGAATTATTTTTTTGCAACCGCGTCGGTTTTGGTTTTCGAGTGTATGTCAGTGCTCACAGGCAATTATTTTAAGAGACAGGCCCAGGGCTTGTTGCTTCTGAAAATGGACAGGCCCTGATTTAAAATGGAAAGGTCCAATATTTTTTTCTTATTGGAAATTAGTCTTTATTCGCTTTTATACAACACATTTGTTACATATGTATTAATCAAACTCAGAACCTCCTGACTATATTTTTCTTTTTGCTACCACTTTATGCTCCTAGTCAGTGGACGTATTTACTACCTTGTTTCAAATAAGTTAGAATAGAATATTACATAGTAATTTTAACCGATGCAAAGGAGAGTACTAGCACTTTTTGACAAACGATAATAATCAGAGCCGACTTGATGAAACTGGAGCCAAGATTTTAATCAGGTTTTATTTGACTATCAGGGCCTCCTGTGGCTATATTTTCCTTTTTGTCACCACTTTCTACAAGTTAAAGAATTAGGAGCCTAGACTAGAAAGCATTTAAAAGTAGGATTCCAGGAACTCCTTACACCTTAAATAATGAATAGAAGTATACTTTATATCTGTATCTATACATATATATATAATTCTTTTCACCAACATGTATTTGTAGAGGACAGTTTTTCTTATGTAAAAAGAAATATTCGAAAGCTAAAGCGGATGACATGAATGAATGAATGAATGGTGTTTTACGGCACGTCGACACATAAATAGGTCATATTGTGCGCAAAAAATTATGAAAAATGAAGTATTAATTAAAAAATAATGTAAATATATAAAGATAAAACTATTTAAAAATAAGGGATGATCAGGTGTAATATAAACTATGTATGTAAATTAATAAATGCCCGTCAACGGGTATATAAACAAGTAAATATATATAAGAACACATTACAATGATTTATATAGTCTGATCTCTTTCAGGAAATCTAAAACAAGACTAAAATCTACAGTATCAAATAACTCAGTCATAGTATTAACATTGTAGTACCTTTGACGCATAGGATCAAAGTCTACACATTCCAATAAGATGTGTTTGACCGTTAACGGTGCAAAGCAGGGTATACATTCTGGTAATTGCTTACCTTGTAATAAATATGAATGAGTATAACGTGTATGCCCTATCCTGCATCGGGCTAGGACAACTTCCTCTCGACGAATGGGTCTACTAGAAGAACGCCATTCTCCGAGTAACGGTTTAATTGGATGGAGTTTATTGTTAACTGACAAATCCCAAGCGGCTTGCCAAGAGTTACGAATATATGTGTTAATACAACTTTTAAAATCAGTATAAGGTAATTTGGTATTAGTTATATGTAAATCTAATGCTGCCTTAGCAGCACTATCAGCTCTATCATTACCACGTATTCCTACATGGCTTGGAAGCCAGCAGAAAATAATAACATTATCAATTATAACAGAATTGTACTTTTCTAAAAGTTGAAGCACAACTGGGTTATCATGTTTCATATTACCCAGTGCTTGAAGAGATGAAAGGGAATCAGAAAAGATTACAAAATGATCATCATCAGATTCCTGAATGTAATTTAAGGCAAGTTCAATTGCCTTAAGTTCAGCTGAAAAGATAGAGGCCTTGTCATGCAGGCGGCACTTTATGCTGTGTTTGTGAACAACAGCTGCTGCAGCTACCTTATCTCCATCTTTAGAGCCATCTGTGTAGATATGTTGAAAGTTACTGTATTTCGATTTAATTTCATTAAATTTGCTTTGAAAGACAGTGGGGTCTGTGCTGGATTTGTTATTATTACAAAGATCAAAAATAATTGTTGGTGTTTCCAAAGTCCACGGTGGAATTTGTGGTACTTTGTACTTGGCAATCAAATTTAGGTCGGTTTCAGTGTCTCTTAATTTTGGTTTAATACGAAGACCAAATGGTCGAATGGCCTTCGGTTTTCGATCAAAAAGAGGTTCACAAATAGGATTAAAAACATTATCAAAAGTTGGGTTTGAAGGGTTAGACTTTAATTTAATGGCGTATTGAAGAGCTGATTTGTCCCGTCTATGGGACAGTGATGGTTCATTAGCTTCAACATATAGACTTTCGGCTGGTGATGTACGAAAGGCACCTAAGGCGAGTCGTAATCCTTGATTATGTATAGGGTCGAGCATCTGCAAGTACGACTTCCGAGTCGATCCATATACTATCGAGCCGTAGTCCAGCTTGGATCTGATAAGAGATCTGTAAAGTCGCAAGAGGACTTTTCGATCTGCTCCCCAATTAGTGTTTGCAACAAATTTAAGTAAGTTAAGAGCTTTAAGGCATTTGGCCTTTAAGTATTTAAGGTGTGGTATAAACGTTAATTTACGGTCGAAAATAAGACCAAGGAATTTTATCTCATCCACTACTGGTATTGGTGACCCATCCAGTGTTAGATGAGGGTCTTCATGATGTTTACGAAGTTGACAAAAGTGCATACAATTAGTTTTAGACTTCGAAAATTTAAAACCATTTTCATCAGACCAGGTCTGATGTTTATTTAGATATTGTTGTAATTGTGTCTCGATAGTATTCATGTTTTTTGCACGATAACATATAACAAAGTCGTCAACGTATAGCGCCTGGATTGATGCATTTTACTATACCGTTAATCTTTATATTAAAAAGTGTGACAGAGAGTATGCTGCCCTGCGGAACACCCATCTCCTGTTCATGAATATCAGAGATGGTTGAACCCATTCGGACACGAAACTGTCTATGATATAAGAAATTCTCTATAAAATGGGTAATCGGCCTCTAAGACCAATGTCATGTAGATCATTCATAAAACCGTACTTCCATGCAGTATCATAAGCTTTCTCCAAGTCAAAAAATACAGCGACTAGATGTTCTTTTTTTACGAAAGCTTCCCTAATAAATGATTCAAATCGAATGAGATTGTCTGTTGTGCCTCGTTGGCGCCGGAATCCACTTTGATACTTTGTTATCAGCTTGTTGGATTCCAGGTACCAAACATGTCTCTCATTAATCATTCGTTCCATGGTTTTACATATACAACTCGTTAAAGCAAAAGGGCGATAATTTATTGGGTCCGTATAATCCTTTCCAGGTTTGGGGACTGGAATAACGATTGCTTCCCGCCAAGAATCGGGGAAGTTTCCCGTCACCCAAACCTTATTAAATATATCAAGAAGGGTAGAGAGACAGGATTCAGGTAAATGTTTTAGTAATTGATAATGGATATCATCAGGACCAGCTGATGTATCATGAGCATTTTTAAGGGACTCTCGAAGTTCTTTTAGAGTGAATAGTTTATTGTATTTTTTCCAAGTTTTTCGACTTGAAGTTCAGCTTCTTCTGTTCTTTTTGTTTCTTATTTTTCAGAAAATTTGGTTGACAATTTTCAGAAGAAGAATTTTTTGCAAAAAGTTTCTGCTAAAGTGTTTGTAATATCTTTGACAGATGTTATGTATCCATTATCTGTTTTAAGATGATTTACAGAACTAGAATTACCTTTACCACTTATTTTCCGGACCATGTCCCATGTCTTCTTAAGAGATGAGCGAGAATTCAGCCTAGAGACGTAAGATCTCCAGGATTTCCTCTTGCTATCCTTAATAGTACGACGGGCTTTCGCACGAAAAACTCTAAAGTTATCTAAATTTGATTGAGTTGGCCGCAAGTTAAAATTATTTAATGCAGCTTTACGATCGCTGACTGCCTTTTTGCAGTCATCGTCGTACCATGGTTTATGTGGGCGTTTATGATTTGCCGAGGTTTTTGGAATGGTTTGATCAGCTATATCGTGAAGAGTTTTGGTAAAAAGAGCAGTTGCGTATTCGACATCCTCGAAAACGGAAGGCTTTAATTGTTCCTTGCAAAGAGATTGAAACGTAGTCCAATCGGCCTTGCGAAGTTTCCATCGTTGCGTTTTTTCGAGAAGTGGAGGGCCGATATTTTCAAGAAATATGGGGAAGTGGTCACTTCCACAGAGGTCGTCTCCAACACTCCACGAAAAATCCATCAAAAGCGTTGGATCGCATACTGTTAAATCAATGGAAGAATGAGAGCCTTTAGCAGGATGTAAGTAAGTATGTGATTTATTATTAAAAAGACACAAATTGTTTTTGGCTAAGAAATCCTCAATTTTCTTGCCTTTATCGTTTATATCTTTACAACCCCAGATGTTGTTGTGTGCATTAAAATCGCCCAAGAGTATAAAAGGTGATGGCAATTGTGCAACTAGGTGATTTAGATCTTTAGGGTCTAGTGAAGAACTAGGTGGTAAATATAAGGAACATATTGTTATGACTCTGTGCATAGTAACACTGACCGCAATAGCTTGCAAATTTGTTTTCAACGCAACAGGTCTGTGAGGAATGTTTCGATTAATGATTATCGAAACTCCACCAGTCGCCTTGTCCCCGGTATCACAAATATGATTGTATAGTGAGTATTGTTTAAAAGATACCTTATCACTTGTCTTCAAGAATGTTTCTTGAAGACAAAAGGCAATAGGGTTGTGTTCATTTAAAATTAAGCTGATTTCATCGTAATTTGGTTTCAAACCTCGACAATTCCATTGAATGATCTGATTAGTTTTACCCATTATTGAGCGTTAAGGCGACTTTTAATTTTATTTTTATTTTTGGCCTTAGATTTAGGAGAGGTCTTAGGAGACTCAAGCAGCGACATCTCCACTGATGAATCCTCCTCCCTGGAAGAAGTCAGCTGAAGTGGCACTTCAACTAGCTTTTCATGCGAGGATGGAAGTGGCAGTGCAGCTGCCGGCTCTGAAATGTCCATGAGCTGATCGAATTTGTTATGCAGCAATAGGGCCGTTAGACACCTTTGCTGCTCCTTGTGCTCTCTAGTTGGAGAAGCACTAGGCTTTCCAACTTCCTTAGTTGGAGCAGCACTAGGCCTTCCAACCATGGAAGTATTAGGCCTCACGACTGGGGAACTACTAGACTTCACAGTCATAGAAGTACCCCCTTTCCAATTCTGAGAAATTGGCAATGCTCTTGACATTGCCAGAGCTTGCCGATTTTGTGTTTGATTTAAATGAAAAAGTTTGATTAGTATTCTTTGTATTTTGGATTTCTGACTGTGGTTCGTATTGCGTACCTGCATCCCTGCATTCTGTGTGTGTTGCTTTGATTGATGAGAATAGATGCGTAAGAAGGTCGGATTTGAAATTTTATATTTTTCTTCTATCATTTCCGTGCTTCTGGAAAGGGAATGTTTTGAGTATATTTAACTCTTATGATTTCTTTTTCTTTTTTAAATTTTTCACATAATTTTGAATTTGCGTGATGTCCCAGACCGCAGTTGGATACATTGAGGTCGTTAGGACAATCTGGTTCGTTATGCTTGAATGCAGACTCGCCACATTTACCACAGCGTCTTCTTTAGTACACCTGGAGTTGTGGTGCCCAAAGCCTTGCAGTTGTAGCAAACGTAACGGGTTTGGAATGTAGGCGTCAACATGCAATTGCAGATATGCCACCTTTATTGTTTTTGGTAAGACGGGTGTTGAAAATGTGAGGATGATAGTATTTGTACTGATAATTTTGTCATTCCTCTTGATGGTTATTCGGCGAGCCGCAGTTACCAACTGTGGCGCAAGCTCGTGAATAATTTCGTCTTCAGGTACTCCGGAGAGATCCGGGCACCTGATGACGCCTTTGGAGATGTTCAAAGAGGAGTAGAGGGTAGCATTTGACTTTTGTGTTTTAGAATTTGTTTAACAGTGAGTGAATTATCCGAATGAGATTTTTTTCTGTTTCAGATAATATAGAGTTTTGTTCTTTAATTTTTTTATTTGTTTAACATGTCCAGCAATGGAATGGACAGTTTTCTCTATATAAAAGGTGACATATCTGCAACAGGCCTTTCCCCGTCTTCCGAGTTAATAATAAGAAAACGAGGAAAGGACTGGTTAATCACTGGATCCTCAGTATCCAGATTCATGTTCTTTTTTTCTTTTCGTTTGTTAGTAGTTTGTGCGTTTTGGTGATGCCATGATGTGGCGTTAAGAATTCATCTTCCACGCTTCTCACCCCACCTCGGAGTCCAACAAGGGGACATTTGACC
Source organism: Cyrtodaria siliqua (assembly GCA_037043455.1). Classification (NCBI taxonomy): domain Eukaryota; kingdom Metazoa; phylum Mollusca; class Bivalvia; order Adapedonta; family Hiatellidae; genus Cyrtodaria; species Cyrtodaria siliqua. The sequence goes on from JAWPHD010007579.1 coordinate 30,624, forward strand.
TGGATATCCAACAGCAAAGATGCCAAGAATACGTAGAAGGTATACTCATATAAAGCTAACGCATCAGACTCCCCCCCCCCCCCCCCCCCCCCCCTCCCATACCACCCAGCGGACATAACCCCTTAACTAAAAGTCAAAGAGCCGCACTTATGTTCCGCTTAAAAAGTGGCACAAGTAAAGCCATATAGCGTTTTAAAATACATGATTAGCCCGTGCGCCACCGCCATAAAAGACCTATCTATATGATGTTTAAAGTTGAACAATATAACAAGTAAGTTAAGTATACAGTGTACTGGTACTGTCTGAATAATAAGGTCGGATCTCTTATAGCTGGCGTGACAAACCGATTGATCAGATCGGGCCAATCTGACCGGCCCGTCTAGTTGAAGTCCGGACCAAAGTGGTGTGTTGCAACGTGGAGATAACTACCAGATCTCTACGCCACTCAACCACCAGGACTCCCTTCTCCAACGACACGGGTCGCCACCACGGTCAACAGAACAGGTGGGTTACATTTCGGGGGGGGGGGGGGGTTCTACCCCTCTGCTAAGTAGCGAGCAGTCGGTTGATTCTTAACACCCCACCACCGACTGCGGGGGGGGGGGGGGGATGACATGAAAGCGTAAGCCTACTTGATCAACGTGTGTGCATCACAAAGCTATGCCTGTTATATGCTATTTTACTTTCCCTTGATTTTCTTCTTCTTTTTTTCGGTAGTCAGTTATTCATCATCTTTATTGAAACTTTCAGTACATGTTCAATAAATTCCGAATAAAATTAACTGAAAAAAAACAACAACATAATTCTGTTAATATATATTACGTCGAAACCGCACAATTACTTTTTTATCCCTACGCCGTACTCACATTTTACGTAAAAGGGAACCAACAATCGCATTTGAAAAGCGCGTGGGAAAAAAAAACTCTGCTATTTTTCACGCATATTTTAAAAATCACAATTTCGAAATTCTCATGCTATTCCGTGCTTGGAGTTTTCTTTTATTTCGTAAATAGGATTCTGAAATTCAGCTTGTCTTTTTGCATTCATTTGGTGAAAATGTCATCGATGTTAAAACGACCGCTTCCGAAATGTCAGAAAGACTTATTGTTTGCGTAACCAAGCTGCAAACCAAAGGTACTCCTGTTATGCCAATATTTACGAGTGTGTACCTTTAATATTGTTTGGTAGGTAATGGGAGTGGTACTACTTTGCACAGGCAAGGTGAGTTAAAGATAGACGAGTACGGGACTCGACAGGCAAACGAAAAGGACGCTTTTCTCTACCCCCAGCCACCATCCATTTTTAATATTCTGATGACATGACAACAAATTACAAACTTTTAAAGTGTAGTCTTTCTGACTGAACTCGAGTCTAAGCTAAAATTATTGCACCAGAAACTTGCATTATTCGGGTTTAATTGCTGAGCAGCAAATACATCATATATTATTATTGGAGTGATAAGGCACTGTTAATACCATATTAGTCCGTTTTTGTACATTCAAAAACAACACTCAGTAATGCTTATTTTTTTATGAATGACTGTTCTTCCTAATATAAGCAAAGTAAGATTGTTTGTATAGAATATATATGGAGGCGTACTTTTTATTTTTTGTACAGTGTGTGCGTATAAGTGATTATTCGACCCCTCCACCCACCCCCACCCCTAATGCATTTGGCATTTGACGATCAGATCTCGGTTTGGGTCTCATCCGAAGGACAGTTTGGGTGTGAAGTTCTATTTCGGGTGTTTCGAGTATTAATCCAAATTCGATCCCCGGAGTACGGCTATTCAGCATTTTAAGCATGCAGGTGTACACCCTAATGATGAAGGTAGCAGAGCGGGGTGGATGCAGTACACCTTAATGATGAAGTTAGCAGAGCGGGGTGAATGCAGTACACCTTAATGATGAAGGTAGCAGAGCGGGGTGGATGCAGTACACCTTAATGATGAAGGTAGCAGAGTGGGGTGGTGGATGCAGTACACCTTAATGATGAAGGTAGCAGAGCGGGGTGGATGCAGTACACCTTAATGATGAAGGTAGCAGAGCGGGGTGGATGCAGTACACCTTAATGATGAAGGTAGCAGAGCGGGGTGGATGCAGTACACCTTAATGATGAAGGTAGCAGAGCGGGGTGGATGCATTTCATATGAAAAGAAAACAAGTTGAAATGTTAACGGGACCCTCTTATCTTTTTATAAGGCTCTTAATTGTTTTGTTTTTTGTCTTTTTAGAGCAAACGACATATCAGGCAAAACATGGGGCGAAAGAATCATTCACATTTTGTGCTTTACCTTGCATAGATGATAAGTCTCCTGTAAACTCTTACACAAATATACAATGTAATGCTGACTGGCAATAAAACGACACAATATAAATAAGCAAATTTCCGATAGGCTTCACCCTCTTACAAATAAACAGCATTACTAGGTGGGTGTTCCGCGGAACACGTGTGTCGCCTGTCAGCGCTTTGTCAGTATAACAAGGTTTTTTCGACCCAGATAAATGACCTTGACAAACTGGCCTGACTAAGTTTTCGTGAAGAACTTCAGTGTGCCCTTGAACTTTATATTTTAGTATGGCCATGTCGATGTTGTCATGATGAGTATATATTGAAAAAAGAGTATGATAATGGACCTATGGAAACGGCCGAGCACGACACATACGAAATATTGCAGTCTCGGTTTGATTGAGACGGTTCATGAGTGGTAGTGAAATAGGCTAGCTACCGCTCACGCCCTCTAGCCCCGGGTTGAGCAGAACTCAATATTCATAAAATCAACAGCACAAAATTTTAACCATCCCGAAGATGGCATGCATATGGCGGTGGACATGGAGCTATCCTTCTTTAATGTATTCCCCATGTCATACGGCGTATGGTCCCAGTATCTAATAAAATGAAATGCCCCGAAGAGCGAAATAAACATAATGGAATTTAGTAGGGAGCAGCGGTTATGAAAGTCCGATGAAGAAATATCAAGAAATGAGAATGTTATAACCAACGTTACGTTTTTGTGAAGAAAATGAGTATTTAACCCATATAATGACCTTCAGTGTGACCTTGACCTTTATATTTTAGTATGGTCATGTCGATGTTGTCATGATGAGTATATATTGAAGGTTGGTGAAGAAATATCAAAAATGAGAAAGTTATAGGAAATATCATGTTTTCGTGAAGAAGAAAGTATTTAACCCATACAATGACCTTCAGTGTTATATTGACCTTTATTTTTTAGTATGGTTATGTCGGTGTTGTCATGATGAGTATATATTGAAAGTTTGATGAAGAGATATCAAGAAATGAGAAAGTTATAGCCAACGTTAAGTTTTCGTGAAGAAAAAAATGTGGATTTAAAAAGAGTATGTTAATATGGACCTTTGGAAACGGTCGAACAAGACACATACAAAATATTGCAGTCTCGGTTTGATTGAGACTGTTCATGAACGGTAGTGAAATATGCTAGCTACCGCTCACGCCTTCTAGCCCCGGGTTGAGCAGAACTCAATATTCATATCAAAAGACTGAAGAGTCGCCAAGACTGAACAGTGTCTGTCTTCTTGGTGAGGTTAAAGGTTATGTTAAATTGTACAGGTGTGGCGTATTAAAATGAAATGTTGATGCTTACTGTAGAACATGAGATTTTTTTTTTGTACTGAAAAATGCTTGGGACGAAATTATTTTTTGCAACCGAGTCGGTTTTGGTTTTCGAGTGTATGCCAGTGCTCACAGGCAATTATTTTAAGAGACAGGCCCAGGGCTTGTTGCTTCTGAAAATGGACAGGCCCTGATTTAAAATGGAAAGGTCCAATATTTTTTTCTTATTGGAAATTAGTCTTTTTCCGTTTTTATACTACACATTTGTTACCTCAGAACCTCCTGACTATATTTTCTTTTTGCTACCACTTTATGCTCCTAGTCAGTGGACGTATTTACTACTTTGTTTCAAATAAGTTAGAATAGATTATTACATTCAAACGATAATAATCAGAGCCGACTTCACTGGAGCCAAGTTTTTAATCAGGTTTTATTAGACTATCTCCTCCTGTGGCTATATTTTCCTTTTTGTCACCACTTCTACAAGATAAGGAATTAGGAGCCTAGACTAGAAAGCATTTAAAAGTAGGATTCCAGGAACTCCTTACACCTTAAATAATGAATAGAAATATACTTTATATCTGTATCTATACATATATATATATATATTTTCCACCAATATGTATTTTTAGAGGACAGTTTTTCTTATTTGATTATGTAAAAAAATTAAAATAAAAAATAATAAAAAAAAATTATCCGAAATTATGTACCATCCGAACTCCTATGACACCGCTGTTTTATGGCCGGTAAATTTCAAATTCAATCGAAATACCATCAAATACGAACTTTTTTGATGCATTAATGTGTTTTGAATGCCAAAAATGGTATTTTTATCAAAGAGGAAAGAAAACACAACCCAAATAGCAGGATATATTTATGTCAATAATTGTCGATATCAAAGTTGTGACAAAATGTCAGCAAAGATTGCCGTTTGTCCCTTTAAACTATTTGATTTGTTTACCTTGGTAGTAGAACTGAGCTCTTCTTGACAATTTCTTTTCATCAACTTGTGTATTTATTTGTAGCAGATGCCATACTATTTCTCAAAGTACTAGGCACAATAACTACAATATTTACGGACATTTAGTTCCCAATTTGTTATCTAGGTCACGCATGTCATGAGCGGCACATCCGGGTAACTACGCTATTGATTCCATTCATAACATATTTATGCGCGTATTATTGCGCAAAGTATTTCAGTTCCTTTTTCAAAAAAGACACGTATATACTATATACAATGATGATTATTCACAATCAGTAATTATATTATTCGGTATATATAACTTTCATGTCAGTCACCTTATGAAATTGAAGTTATACTTGAGGCAGTTAAAGGAACTACTTTCTCGAAGTGCATTCTCGAAGTGCGTAAAGCTCTCCGTCCGATTTTTGGTGTATTAATGCGCATAATATTTCGGTAAACCTACAAAAAAGACACGTTTATACTGTATACAATTATTTCATTATTTCACAATCAGTAGTTATATTACTCGGTATACATAACGTTCATGTCAGTCACCTTATCAAATTAAGTTGTATTTGAGGCAGTTAAAGGGGCCTACATTGCCGGAAACGGTAAAGCTCCTCACCCGTTTTAAAAACTCCATATTCAGAAATTGCAGTATATACATACACGATTCCTAAGAGTCAGCCATGCTGACGCATGGCGACTCAAAAATCAATAGTACATAATTTTAACCATCCCGAAGATGGCATGCATATGGCGGTGGACATAGAGATCTTCCTACCCCATGTCCAGCGGCGTATGGTCCCAGTTTCTAACAAAATACTATGCCACGAAGAGCGAAATAATCAAAATGGAATTAAGTTGGGAGCAGGGGTCATAAAGCCTGAATGTCACAAGTAACAGCCAAAAGACTTAATTAAAAAGCAGACAACATATCCTATGAGTGGTTAAACAATACCCAGAGACTTTTATCGGCCGGAGTAGTGAAACCACCGAATCAAAAATTAAGTAAGAAAACAAAAGCAATAGAAAATGTACCACAGATAACTAAATATAGGTATCGGGCTCAGCGATCTCAAAAGATCGAATGAATAACAAGCCCGATTGCAAGCGCGGGGAGAAGTTTTACTGCCGCCATATAGTGACCTGACCTTTATATTTTAGAATGGTATGTCAATGATGTCATGATGAGTAAATATTGAAAGTTTGATGAAGAAATATCAAAAAATGAGGAAGTTATAACCAACGTTAAGTTAAAAAAACGAGTATTTAACCCATATAATGACCTTCAGTGTGACCTTGAACTTTATATTTTAGTATGGTCATGTTCGTGTTGTCATGATGAGTATATATATTGAAAGTTTGATGAAGAATTAACAGTAAATGAGAAAGTTATAGCCAATGTTAAGTTTTCGGAAAAAAACCCCGAGTATTTAACCCATATAACGACTTTCAGTGTGACCTTGATCTTCATATTTTAGTATGGTGATGTCGATGTTGCCATGATGATATAAGATTGATTAAGACATATCAAGAAATGAGGAAGTTATAGCCAACGTTAAGTTTTCGTGACGGACGGACAGACTGACGGACGACAAAGTGATCCCTATGTATCGCATTTTTCTTCGAAAAGGCGACACAAAAAAGAAAGCCTCAGTAGAAAGCCAGAAAGTGATTTCGTAGAAGCCAGAGCAAAAAGAGAACAAGTTTGTTAATCCGGATACATAATTACATACGAATAAATTACATTACATTTATAGGAAATACATAAGTTTCGGAAGGGTTCCAATACTAGAATATTCATCAAAGTGATTGGAAGTTAACATACCAGAGTATTTAACCACTGGTCCACTGGTATGAGGTGAAAGTGTCCATTACCCATAAACTTGTGTCAAAATTGAAATCTAGTCATAGATTTTGCCTATTATTTTCAATAAACATAAATATAAAAACAGAACAGGAAAAGTAACATTCAAGGACGACAGTCAACCACAAACACACAGAAACAAACAACAACTATAAAGATGAATAAACACAAACACAAGTTGACAATACAGTTACCGTATTGGAATGGTCAGTGGCAAAAAAGCCCGCTGTGGGTTTAAACCAGGTTCTAGGGTGCCCCAAACCTCACTCTTACCCTACTATGTTACCAATGATATAAATAAAAACATACATTAAAACGGAACATTCTTAAGAAAAGGGGTCAGTAGATTGTACTGGTATAACGATAATCAAGTCAAATACAAGGTATTCTTATACATCCAATGACAAAATCGTCGCTGACATATGGTCGTTTTCCAAAGGAATCAATTTGTGCCCATGGCAATATACCAAATGTACGCCTGTTATTGGTAAAAATATAACATTTTATATCGACACAAACTGGAGCGTTGCAGGTGATAGGCGGGCGAATACAAATATAGTGTGATAGATTCAACATATAAAAGTACACACTCATAATTACCACAAAACATGACAGTAAGTCATCGCCACTAACATGCGATAATTTATTTGAGTGTTTTGTTTCCTGTTGGATCTAATGACATTAGTAGTGCCATCTTTGCTGCCCAACCTAACGTTAAACTGGTCTCATCAGTCGCATATTCTCTCTGGTTTATCCAGAAAACATAATTCGGGATCAAACAAACGGAAATCCCAGAGTATCGACCAATACACAAACGCTGGATAAGTATCTGAAAACGATTGACCTATAATTTTACAAGCCAGCAAAAGTCATTACTGATATCCAGCAGTGAAGACGAGAGTTTTCCCGATTGATCAGGAGTATGATTTGAAAAATGTTGTATGGAAGCTAATGTTTGAGTAGATTACAACTGATACAATTGCATATATATATTATTACAATTTATAGCATTCGATTTGTTTTCCCCCAATAACATGATTATTTCAGAATGTTTGATGTCGTGCTCAATTACCGCTTCGAGAGGGTGGTTTCAATGACAATGGGCCTACCGCTTCGAGAGGGTGGTTTCAATGACAATGGGCCTACCGCTTCGAGAGGGTGGTTTCAATGACAATGGGCCTACCGCCTCGAGATTGTGGTTTCAGTGACAATGGGACTACTGCCTCGAGATGGTGGTTTCAATGCCTTGAGATGTTGGTTTCAATGCACCAATGCTCAATATTTTCATATCGTCTTCCCAAAACAATGGTAGTGTTAATAAAGAAATCCCCCCACCCACAAGAATGCAGAGAATAGTGGATACTGATCTCAATCCCGATTAAACAAAAACAATGTAAATTGCCAGCTCCCATTATGGAATTTGACCTTCAGCCATTTCCAAATATTTAAAAGGTAAAAATAAAGTATATTTAATAATTAACGCATACAAAGTAGAAAAATCAAACCGGAAAAGTAGCATTCAAGGACGACAGTCAACCACAAACACACAGAAACAAACAACAACTATAAAGATGAATAAACACAAACACAAATTGACAATACAGTTACCGTATTGGAATGATCAGTGGCAAAAAATCCCGCTGTGGGTTTAAACCAGGTTCTAGGGTGCCCCAAACCTCACTCTTACCCTACTTTGTTACCAATGATATAAATAAAAACATACATTAAAACGGAACATTCTTTAGAAAAGGGATCAGTAAATTAAACTGGTATAACGATAATCAAGTCAAATACAAGGTATTCTTATACATCCAATGACAAAATCGTCGCTGACAGATGGTCGTTTTCCAAAAGGAATCAATTTGTGCCCATGGCAATAACCAAACATACGCCTGTTATTGGTAAAAATATAACATTATATATCGACACAAACTGGAGCGTTGCAGGTGATAGGCGGGCGAAACATAGTGTGATAGATTCAACATATAAAAGTACACACTCATAATTACCACAAAACATGACAGTAAGTCATCGCCACTAACATGCGATACTTTATTTGGGTGTTTTGTTTCCTGTTGGATCTAATGGCAGTAGTAGTAGCACCTTTGCTGCCCAACCTAACGTTAAACTGGTTAAAACATAATTCGGAAGCAAACAAACGGAAATCCCGGAGTATCGACCAATACACAAACGCTGGCTAAGTATCTGAAAACGATTGACCTATACTTTTACAAGCCAGCAAACGTCATTACTGATATCCAACAGTGAAGACGAGAGTTTTCCCGATTGGTCAGGAGTATGATTTGAAAAATGTTGTATGGAAGCTAATGTTTGAACTGATACAATTTGATATATATATTATTACAATGTATAGCATTCGATTTGTTTTCCCAATAACATGATTATTTCAGAATGTTTGATGTCGTGCTCAATTACCTTTAGTTACTAGTTCTTAATGTGCACTTGTCATCAAAGCCATCACCCACATACTCAAAACAATGAGGAAAATTCATGTAAATATTTGTGAACTATTATCAATATATACCCTCAAGAGCTTCAACTTAACAAAGCTAATATTTCTGATATCAACGCTTCTTTTCTCGATTAACATCTCTCCATTGAAAATGGTGAAATAATATAGCAAAATATATGACGATAGATGATTTTAATTTTGATCAAGACAACTTCCATTTCTTTCTCGAGGAACCATTCTGAAAAAGTAATGGGAAACTTCGAAATACTTTTTAATTCGATATTGATATCATAATTTGGATTGATTTTTTTCATCGCCATTTTTGGAGCCTTTTTAACAGAGTATATTTGATCGTAGGTGACAAGCATATAATTGTTGGAAGTCATTTTATTTTTGTATTAAAAGAACGAAGTGCCTGGCGTGGAAAAATCGTAAAATAAAAGATACGGTATTTTTAACGGTTACATCGAAAACGCATTAAAGAGTTTTGACAGCAGAAGGAATGCGAATCGACCTTCCACATCGTTCAGATACAAATGAGAAAAAGATCGCGAACGTACTATAAAAATGAAAACAACATAGATGTAGACAAAAACATTTTTATTTTGGTAGCATTTGGTCGACAAACTTCGTAATTATTAAAAAGCAGATAACTATCATTTTCAATGCGCGTTTATTGCGTCACGTGACGCGTTTTATTTATAGCCTAGAGAATCTGTCTATGGTTAACAGACTGTGACTCGTGTAAGTGGCCATAAGCATGCTTTACAACTTGAATTCCTAGAGAACTCGTCTAAAAAACTTGAATGGTATACGCTTACTTTGGAAACGTTCAGAGGTTACCGTTTCGCCGGTAGATTTGACGTTTTCGTATATCAGTCTACGCAGTGTAGCATGCGGCAATGTTTCTGGGATCTTTATGCGTCCGGGATGTTTACAGAGCAAAACGAAATCGTAAGTGCAACTGAATGAAATCGCAAGTATTGGAATAGAATAAGTGCAACTCTTTAAAAGTATTTTCATGATGATCCATGAAATTTATTGAATCCATGAACATATAACGACAACGTTTAACGTTATATCGATTTTATTTACAATGCCAACATGAAAAGAAGCGACAAAGAAGCACTTAAAATGATTTTTGATTTTTATCAATTTTCCTTTGAATGATTTTATCAGAAAATTAAATTTTGATGAAGGTTATCAACACGAAACGTTACCAAGTCTGTGTTGTTAAGTAACACTCAGTGACCCTATTTAATTTTCGAGCGCACCCGGGCGTGACTTTATCGAAGGTTATGTTTAAAAATGTGTATTCATTCATTTATTTGATAAGCAGTAGGAACGCCAGCCCTATGGCGTATGCATATTTATCAAACAAGGTCACGTGATAAAATCGATAACAAAATGACATTATTGGGAAAATGTTCACTGGTCAGATGTATACACCTCTTATCTATAAACTGTGATTATGACAAAACACAATCACAGATCGTTGTTAAAGTAATAATATTCACAAACTACATTGGTCGAACATAATTGGTGTACACTTCGTGTAATTCCCATTAATAGTTAAAGGTATTTTTCAAAGGGATGAATTTAGGTTGTTTTTAGGTTTAAATTGCCAACAAAGCGCTTTTAAATCAAAATCGATTTATTTCGTCATTTTAGAAGCGAGAATAAAAACAAATGCATGTACGCGTAGATAAATCTTTCCTCTGTCCATATGCAAAATTTTAATGAAATCGGAGACAAGTACTTTTTTTCCCCCAAAATTAACTAACATGACCCACGGACTCAAAGACGGCATAACGCATATACATTTACAGACGCGACCGGGTACACAAGAAATGAAATAATGGAATTATTTCAATACATATATTTCAAATGTTTGTATCCATGCATTCCAGATTAAATTTCTGATCTATACATGCTTTTGGTTTATGCCGGAGTGCTCCGAATAGGTTTTAACAAACCAAAATTGCAACGGTACGTCGGAAAAGGAAATGAGGATGGTGAAAATATATGTTGAAGTGTTAATTTTCTGAATCCGAAAAAAATGCAAAAAAATGAAGTTTTAACAGCAAGAACGAATTTTTTTTCATGAAAGTGTTCATTGACATGTAGACTATTAAAAACCAAAATTTAAAGTCAATCAGAAAAAAGTACTCTTTTTCCCCCAAAATTAACAAAGTACACCGTGTTCGCTAAAATATGAACAATCGCCTTTCGAAGTTAATTTACACGCGGGATATAAAACCATGAAATTGTGAAATCCTTTTTAAGAGATATATTGATTTCAACATTGTTCTGTATTTAATAAATTATTTCAGTAGAATGTTCACAGTTTTTTTCAAGGACATCATTACGGTAGTATCCCTGCAACCCCGCCCCTCATCCCACCCCCACCACCCTCCATACCGTATTGATTAAGTTGTATATAGCTGCGAATGCGCAGTTGTAATCAAATTCGATTTCATCATTTTAGAAGCGAGAATAAAAACGAAATCATATAGATACATCTCTCCTCTGTATATATGTAGAATTTCAATAAACGGAGACAAGTACTAACTAAGTAACAGGACCGTCCGACCCAAAGACGGCAACATTCATATCCATTAAGGAAAGACGACCGGCTACAAAAACAATTACATAATTTCGTTATGTAAACACATATATTTAAAACGTATGTGTCCATATAGTTTACACTAATTTTTTATCTATACATGCTTTGGGTTTATGTCAGAGTGGCCAATGTATTTTAACAATGTTGCAACTGTATATCGGAAAATGAAATCATGATGGCGGCAACATACGTTGCAGAGTTAATTTTCGAAATCAGAAAAAGCGATAAACTAATATTAGTTTAACAGGCAGAAAGAATTATATTCTTTTAACTGTTCGTTTAAAACTGAGGGGGCGACTCGAGTTTTAAAGAAAGCAAGATTGGCATGTGTCACTTTAACCAAGTAAATAAATGACTGACGAGTAACAGACATGCTACTGTCAGTACCAAACATGATTATGTGTAGACTCGAAGATTTCATAACATAAACATGTGGACATGACATTGTGTCAATGGAGCAATTGCCAGATGTGTGGTGTTGTGAAACACTGTACGCGTGAAACCAAAAAGTGCGGGTCGTTTATATTTATAGGGCATATATAGTTATATATATATATTTATATATATTATTCTTTTATATTTATATGGTCCCAGAACGCAGTCATACTCACTACTATATTGAAAGTAAATACTGAATATACATGTGCGGTGCGTTACGATCTGTAGTATTTGAAAACAGACATATTAAACATTTCCCTGATTATATGCACTTCTCAAAACTGCTAACTACACCGCTACGTTTTGGGTTATATATATCGATGGGTTGAATGTTTTCAATAAAATAAAAAGGAAATACCAATTCAATCATTTTTACATCATTTCATTTTATTTTTTTCATGGGCAATGCTAGAACTAAACCACAATAAGCAATTACAAACGACCCATGTAAACACTAAAGTCACACTTTTCATTTCTTGTTCATAAAAGTGTGACTTTAGTGTTTACATGGGTCGTTTGTAATTGCTTATTGTGGTTTAGTTCTAGCATTGCCCATGAAAAAAATAAATGAAATGATGTAAAAATGATTGAATTGGTATTTCCTTTTTATTTTATTGAAAAACATTCAACCCATCGATATATATAACCCAAAACGTGAGCGGTGTAGTTAGCAGTTTTGAGAAGTGTATAATCACGATAAATACTATATTCATGGAATTATTTTTTCCTGAAAAAAAAAATACATGTTTGTTTTCAGCAATTGAAATCTACTATATTCTGCGAATATTGCTCCTTTGAAAATTTGAATACGTCTGTTTTAATCAAATAGCATGTTTTGTTTGTTTTAATATATATATTTTTTAATTTATGATTTAAAAAAAAATGGATGATCGGAATATGTCTTAAACACTGTTGAATCCTGTAAATTAAAAAGAAGTGGTTTGGTTCAGAGGCGACAATATCGGTGAACAAAACCACTTGTTTTACCGGATTCAACATTGTGCAAGAAAATATTCATATATTATACCATTAATATTATAACATGTGTGTTGTAACAAATGCTTATCCTTGGATAGTGGACTTGACCTTTTACCTAAAAATCAAACGATCATCCTCTTTCCACTGTCCACCAATGAAGTTTCATGAAATTTGCTTTAGGTAAGAGGAAAAACTGTGTGGGCAATACTTTTCTTTTTCCGTTCATGGTAACGGACCTTTCAAGTACTGACTTCAAAATAAACAGGGATTATCATTTCACCAAAGGCAGTGGAAGTATGAAGTTTTATGAAATTAGCTTCAGAAAGTAATAAAGAGTTTGATTGCGGACACGATTTTTCATGATCAAGTCACTGTGGCGTTGACCTCAGATTTATTGACCTCAATATTAATAGGGATCATACTCTTACCAAAGGCAGTCAAACCATGACGTTTGAATATATCAGGGTGATATTGACCTTTGACCTATTAACCTCAAAATCATTCATGAGATTTGCTTTAGGGAAAGTGGACTTAAGTTTACAATATTTTACATTATCATGTCACGGTGACAATGACCTTTGACCTAATGACCTCAAAATCAAAAGGCATCATTCTCTCACCAAATGCACTCAAACCATGAATTTTGCTTCTGGGGAAGTGGACAGTGCAGACAAGGTTTTTCATAATCATTATTGGGTCACGGAGCCCTTGATGATGCTTCGTACAAAGTTTCGTCAAAAATCCAACAAGTAGCGCAGACAAGATTTGTGACGGACGAACGGAAAAGGCCAAATATAATCTGTCTCACCCTACCACTTTGTTGGTGGAAGACATACTTATAAAGACAATATGTTAGTTCATATGTATACTTTATTAAGCAAATAATTGAGGCGAACATAAACTTCAGCATTTACTCTGGACAGTGGTGTACATGGAGTCTTCTTCTCCACATGACGTGCAGACTGAAAGAAAAGAAAAGACATAGAATAAAAAGTTAATATAAGTCGAGAGCAGAGTATTCAATTTGAATCAGGGGGGGGGGGGGGGGGCGGGGGGGGGGCGGCTAGGGCATGTTTATGGGAATGGGACAGTTTACAATTTAATTATTGTTTTAACGGCCTCATCAACACGTTGTTTAGGTTATTTCGAGCCGCCCCAAAGAGAGGAGGAAATATACATAGGCATCCAGGGAACCCCTGCCCTACGCTTTGTTACCGATTAGATACCTATGGTTCTTTAACGTGATTGTAGGACAGACTCCGATAAAAGGACCATTCCGGTTTACGGTGTCCCATCAGACGAACGGGGCTAGCAGGACACATCGAAGTAACCCAGTGGCGCCAGTAAGAATTGAATCCGTGTTCACTGGATTCAAAGCCGATATGCTATAAACGTCCCTTGACCAAAACTGAGTAAATGGCACATCAACATGGGGAGGAAAACATTAATATACAACTATTTATTTTGCCCTCTCTCAAAACCTGGTGATTGCCCCTAGTTTTAGAAATAAAACATGATAAAATAGGGGCAGTTGAGAAGACACTTTTGTAGATGTGTGGTCTGTTCTGATGTGAAAATGTGTAAAACAGACACACGATTAGAAATTTGCTCTGTGTCCCTTTAATAAATTGGGGATCCCATCACATAGACCATAATCATATTGTAAATTAGTTGATGTTAAAAGGGACACACGGCAATCTTGAAGTATTTATCAAGGCTTTAACATTAGCATCTCCATTTGTTAACCTTTGTAACATTTTAAATTTAAACCTGGCTTGCATTTAAAAGTTATTTTTGTCTTCGTTATTCTATCAAATATATTATAGGTGCACTATTATCAATAGTAAGTAATGTGTAAAACAATTTGTTAAATGGGACACACGGCAATCTTGAAGTATTTATCAAGCTTTAACATTAGCATCTCCATTTGTTAACCTTGTAACATTTTAAATTTAAACCTGCTTGCCATAAAAGTTATTTTTGTCTTCGTTATTCTATCAAATATATATTATAGGTGCACTATTATCAATAGTAAGTAATGTGTAAAACAATTTCTTCTGAACTATTCTAATAAATAAATATTTATGATGCACAAATGCAAACTATGCAGAAAAATTAACCGAACTCCAGAGGTTTTAAACAAATAAAAACTGCCTAAATGTACCTCTTTAACACAACTTGTTTTTTTCGCATGTATCCAGTACATGTAGTTTACACGAGCTCATATGACAATCACGCTGCATTATCACTGAAAAACATTTTTTACTCTAACTTTTGAACAGCACCCGTGCAAAGCATAACACAAAGCTCCATTTAAAGAACTACACAAGTGCAAACAATTTTTTAAAAGGCTCTCACCTCCATATGATCCAATGGCCATTAAATACGGCTTGATATTCTGAAGTCGTCAGTATCAATTCACTTAGAGCTGCTCAAGGTCACGATTCACATTTGAGGCCTTTCTGAAAACAACAATCAATCCAATGTCAATGATCAAACAGACATAGTTTATCCTTTGTTATATCATAATGTAACATATTTTAAAAAAAGAAAAGATAAAAGAAGAACTAAATTAAATAAAGCATGGATACTACTTGTGCCTCAATAACACGGTTAATGTAATAAAAAACATCTCTCTCATCATTCATTTATACATGTAAAATATAATGTAGCCTAACTGGGAGATCCCATTAAAATCATTGTTCCACTTTCACAGCATATTTCCAGCCCATGGAATAGTCATTTCTTTTGAGACACATTGGAGGCAAGCGTAGTAGCTCCACCTCCTTAAAGGCTTTTAAGTGAAGTGTACTTTCTCCGAAACTGCGTTGTTTATTTCGCAACAGAAAGTATGTAATAAATGTAAATAAATGTCAATTCAAAATCACTTCCTTGCCCTCAAAACTTTACTGTACATAAATATGAATCTGACCGATTTTCAGTCAAATGTCTATGGCAGTTTTACATTGTTTCAATGGTAGTTGTATCGGGTTATGTATTCACGAATGTGCGAGAACAATGGGAATAACAAAACGGTATATAAGAGACAACGCCTAACAATTTTACATTCATGCATCTGAGGGGTGGGGGTGGGGGGGGGGGGGGGGGGGTTCTAGTTTCCTTTCCCCTCCTTGTTTTCGGTATCGCAAGTTCCATCTACCCCGAACACCCTAATCTACCGTACTTGGGTGGGAGCGGGGGTGCTGGGGAGGACATTGATAGCATTTTCTACTAGTAAATGTTTTTATTCCACGAAACGTTCTACAGTTTACTTGTACATCCAGTTACTGAAAGATCGGAGTACACAAAAAATATGAACTTTCTATTAAACAGTATACGCCACTTTTTTAGGCACTATATTTGGCTAATGTCTAAATATGTACGATCTAAAAGTGGTGTGTACTGTTTATTAAAAAACACCTATTTTAATGTTACAAAACAAATACCTTGATACATGGACCTCTAGCAGCAGACAGTAATCCCAAATCCAATTTGACCAACATGTCAATTTCACGTGTCAAGTTATGTCACGGTGACCTGTCAGTCACCAACACTGCATCGTGTTTGACACATAATGGGACGTTATTTCGTCCGGTAAGGCGTATTAGTTTTTACATTATCTACGGTATGAAACACTGTACGCGTGTTGTTAGACTCCATAGGTTCCCGTTAGTGCTCGCCGACGCAGCGCGCCCAATTTCGGGTGTAAAAAAAATGGCGTCTGTTTTAATTAAAAATTCGTAAAATAGTCCGTAAAAATACAAAGAAATAGTCCATGTTCGCGGAGTTAAATATGCGAACAGAATCTGATATGTTATAGGTCCGTGGCGTTCCTACTGAAAGGTCGCGCGTAGGCCATAAGGTCATGTTTAATCAGCTGAATAAGTGTAGACATGCTCTCTTTAAACCGTAAAATTAATCTCTTTCAGATCAGATATAATGGACTATTTTCTTCATTTCATCCCGGGCGCTTAAGTGTATTGCGGTTTGCTGTGTAATAAACATGTGTCTTATCTACCGTTTAAGCCTGTCATCTGCTCTATAGCTTTTTAGGCTACAAAACAAATCAGATTTAAATTAAATTATGTATAAAACACCGAATCATTATATCACAGTTTCATTAACAGGTTTATTTATTGCAATAGGAAATAGGAAATGTGTCTTTTATATTTATTTAGTCTACAGTAGAGGTTTAAATTATATTTAGTGTTTACAAGCATAGCAAAATTAACGAACCATGTTATCTTTACGTTCAACTGTCGTCTGCTTGACGATAAAGAAATATAAAAAGATCGGACAGGGAAAGTAGCATTCAAGGGGGACAGTCAACCACAAAACACAGAAACAAACACGCAAACAGACGAACAAAGCCTAACTGTACTACCTGACTAATGTAGTAAAGTTTAACCACCACTAATTACATGTAAACCTCCGAAGTGTCAAATTTTGTTACTATTATAAAAAGTAATCCCTCCTTTTTTGAATCTATTTTCATTTTACTAGTAGTTTTTTTTCTGTACCACATGTGATTCTACTATACTACTATATATAAAGACAAGGCAAACAACGACGATGAACCAGTTAAGTTTGACATAATTTTAACCTATAAACGTGTGTAGCGAAGAAAACAACAAGCAATTACTTTGTTAATCGACGTGTTAAAAAAACATATCATGTTTCGGCTGGGGGTAAAAGCCGTACCGTACCGTACCGTACAATCCGAAATATAACCGAAATAGCAGGCGCGCGGTCAACCGTGAACGCTCGGCCAATCCCGTCATTCTTCGGGATGTTCAAAATCTTGACATGTAAACAATATAGCCGCTAGCCACAAGTGTTGAAGTATAATTTGCGTTGAGTGTATGTTTTTTACAATGCAGATGAAGGTATTATCACTGCTTTCATGTAAATAAACTATTGATGAAGCAATCGGCGGAATAGAATTCCAACATTTGCATGATGATTTTTATTTTGAATGCAAATTTGTTTTGGCGGTTTTGGCGGGAATCTAAGATGCGATGACGTAGCCAATATGGAAACCTGCGTATTACATTCGAGTAATGCGGCGAAGCAGTGTTCGAGATTATGCGAATGATTCCCGGTACGGAGAAAGCCAAAAGTAGTAATGAATAGCTATGGCTTAGCTTTAACAAAACCAATATAGATTAACAGTGTAAGTATGATACAATATATAAAGAACAAAAAATAATTTTCAATTATATGTATTATTAGAATAATTAGCAGGCATATAATAGATGTAATTATATATAAAACGGTACCGTACATACGTTGAACAGTATATCATAAATAAAGGTTTACTAATATTAAATAAACAAATAAACGACATGGTGTCAAGTTCATTGCACAATACATTGGTTACATTGCAAATTGGTAAATTAAAGGTGAATTAAGAGATATTAGATGGGATTCACACATCTTAACGACAGCAGACATGCATGACTAATCAGCAATATTTACACACAATACGATTATCGTTAGCAATCAGCTGGACATACAGCATTTATATTTTGCATTTTTATTTTGATATGTATTGTTTGTAATGACAACAATATTTCTATCTTGAATAAAGAAATTTAATTACATGCACTATATATATAAATTTGAACAGTTATAATTATGCACTATATATATATATTTGAACAGTAATAATTATCATAAACAATACAAGCTAGAGAATTCGTTACCAGTACTTTCAGGACTTAGATTATATCTATGCTATGCTTGCTTAATAACGGAGTTGACTCTACTGACACTACTTAAACTATTAAAGGGACACACGGCAATCTTGATTTTTTTTAAAAACTCACGGCGTCCCGTTGGTTTTCCTCTTAACTTGCATTTTTAAATCATTAATATTAATTGTTAGAACAGTTCAAAGCAAATTATTTTTACATATTACTAACTTTTTATAATATTTCACAAATAATATATTTAAAAAATTGTAAAAAAAATGAAGACAATTGAAATCTCATTTTTTTATTTAATTATATACAAGCAGTTTTAAAGTCAAAATGAGACGGGATAAGTAAATCGACAAGCAAATTTAAATGTTTAAATAAAACTCAAGATTGCCATGTGTCCCTTTTATCTCTAGTGTACATTTATCATTATTTTTATTTATCATATATATTTTGGCCCGCAATATGCACAAAATTACCCTACAATAAGCTCTCGAGAATTGAGCCATATCATAAATGCGATCTGATACGCCAAATTTAGGTCATGTGACCGGGCCGAAAATGCATATCCATATTGTCCCGATCACCTGACGGTTATTGGCCCGGTCACCTGACTGTTATTGGCCCGGTCACCCGACCGGGCCAATAACCCTCACCTGACCGTTACGATTAATGGCGATTGTTTTTTGTTTTACTCTTCTTTTTTTTTAAACCATAACTTTGACGTTAAACCCGCCAATGACATGACGTAACTGAAGTGACTAACGTAACTGACGTCATTTAAATAAGCGTTAACATGGAAGCCGGCGAGAGGACGTTAGCGTCAGTGGTTAACAGCTTATTTTACTTATTGTACTTGGATGGATTCATTATTGAGGGAAGGCACCATGAAGTAAATAAAACTGACATAGGATTTTTGTCAACAAAGCGAGGAATGTAACTAGATATTCAGAAAAACAGACTAAATCTGGCTTTACATTTTTTCACGGAGTGGTTTCGCTCGACCAGAATAACTGAAGAAATTGGCTTCAAGGAGTTGGACGGTCTATATTGGAAGTTTTATTCTGAGTAGAATTTGTAGTCCGACAAAACTGAATACCAGCCAGACTTGATGAAATCAGTCCAGGCCATCATCAACTGGTACTTAATCGGGAAGAGGTACCTTTAGATAAGGAGTTTCAGCATTCAAGGAGCGTACTGACAGCCAAAAGAAATGCTCTGCAACAGCAAGAAAGAGAAATGAAGAAATCGAAATAGGAATGGAATGGACGAATTGAAAAAGAAAAGGGAGAGAGAGAACAAACAATAAATTTAATTAAAACTACATGTCCTGTTGTTTTCGTTCATTCATTTTTGCTATTTTTATTTTATAAATGAATTCGGTAAATCCAACAGTTTAATATCATTTGATTTTTTTTAAATATAACATCCCAATGAAAATGCGTATATATATGATAAAAAGATTAAAACATGGGGGATGCGTACTTGTCCGTCATATCGGCCCGCGACCAATATCGGCTCTCAGGCTAAAGCCTTCGGGCCGATATTTGGGTCTCAGGCCGATATGACGGACAATAACGCACCACCCATGTATTAATCTCTAAATATACAATTTAATATAATTATATAACACGAACACTTTCCATTAAGTAGGTCATGAATGTATCACTATGTACAATGTAATATAAGTATAGTTACATATACGGTGAAATAAGAAAACTATAAAATGAAATATTTATTTTTTCTGAAAAGGCAACAGTAGAAACTCAATAGACAATGTCAACTACCTTACAACTACCTTATAATACTTATATAATTATTCCCAGATATATAATCTTCAAGCAGCTGGTATGTATATATGGCCTCATTACCGTCATAGATGATGTTGAACTACTAATGGGAAATCCAAGAATTGCTGCAATAACCCATCCCATATGACAACGTATAATGTTGTTTTCAATGGAATAATGTTTGCCAATCTGTATTTCCAACTTTTTCACTGTCGTCCTCAGTTGAATTCTACTTTTCCTGTTCGATTTTTATATCTACTTTTGACAAATTGAAAGCTTTATTGTCTTGATGAATCTGCATCAGGATTCACAGACTTTCACATTGTAGATGTATTCCTGGGCCGTTTCTTCTGGTTTAGAAGGGCTTTCCTCTAGGTTACTTGTTACTGTGTCTTTGTTTTTCCATAAAAGTAGGTATAAAAAGACATAGTATAAGTACGCCATCTGTTCAGGTGTTCTTTCACTTTTTTAAATTCCGATTCCAGGTTTTGTTGTTGTTTTCAGGAGCTATTTATTTTGTCCATTTCTTATAGTCCTCCTTCAACCAAATGCGTGAGTGATTTTTAAAGGTGACGTCTTCTCTGTTTCATGCTTATTTTTCAACCACTTGATAGCTTTGTCGTTTGTAAACATTATCCATGCATCATTGCATATTTCGGAAGCATTCGGTCGGCCTGTGTTTTATTAGTTAATCTGTGAGACCAAAGATTTCTTCGGGGAATTTGTTGTACTTGGATGAAGAGTTGCTTTCTTCTTTTAACTCCTCAGATGGAAAACTAAATTTCCGTTCTGGAAGATGATCTTTCCCAATTCTTTGTAAGTGAGTATGCCAGTTTATAAACATGCTGTGAACAGCGTTAAGATATTCATTTGATTCAATAAATGTGTCGTATATATGATCCGTTTCACACAGAGTTGGAAATGTCTGGTATATTTCAACAGTTCATGAATGAGTTCATTCAGCAGTTTGTCTTCGGCCTTCCGTCCTGAGAGCCATGGCGCTTCAGACATTGAAACATATGATTAGGTCCTATTATTTTGATACTAAAACATCTGGAATAGGTCACACCCCGTATAACCGGCAATCGCAAAGTCGGACATAGTTTAAAATTGGTTTCTATTCTGACAAGCTGACGAGACGATAGATATACTTAAAGCTATGCATATTACACTGAGTGTGCTAGAATGTTCAGATATGTATGCAGATTACGTCAATAGGGTTTCAGTCAATATTAGTGGAATATAGACGAGAAGTTGTCTGTAAATTGATGTACACAATAAGCACCATATACACACGTTCAAGCCAAAACTCGCCCCTTTGTACAGTTGTTTCTATCCAGCTTTAGATGGAGAGTAGGACTTTTTAGCAGGCTCGTAAACATATTCAGTTGTGTGTGTGTTGGCGGTTGCACGCCTACTAAATATTGTCTCGAGCTCAAAAAAGAGCAATCGTAAAATGAGACAAAGCAACATCCGAGCTAGAGACATCGTCAAGAAATGTCTGTCAAAATGTGAGTATGACCCATGTTGTAGCTATTTTTTATTGTTTTAAGACAAGAACTGACAATTCAGAGAATGCCATGCTCCGGTTATAAGCCAGGAACGTCCGTAAAACGCACGATTTGTTCCATATAATGGCTTACCTTTACACATTAAACATATTGTAGCATCATATATTGGTCCAATATGATGATAGAAACAAATGAGCACCACAAATACACAGAAAAAGGCATTACTCGGAGAGCAATGCTGATTTTTTATAAGAGCTAGAGGCAACATACGAGAGCTGGAGACAAACAGGGAGCTAGAGTAGATGCATATAGAAGTAATACTTAATACTTACGTATTTGGAGTGGTGGTTATCATCGAAAGAGATTGATGATATCGTGACATTCGAATTAATCGTAGGATTCTACGAAGCGATACACCCGGTAAATATGTTCGCTAAACAATAAATGCATTGAATGTGATGTATTTATTTAAATTTATACCAAATATTCCAACTTACGCAGATGTTCTATTTACATGTAATCTATTGATTTTCGTTTAATCTGAATCCGTATTATCGTGAAACTATAAACATATATATATATCAATCGAATAAACATTTGATGTTGATGTACCGTATATACTTTGAAGAAACAGGTAAAATGTATTAAATATTTAGGATTTTTTTGTGATCGCCCTGTCCGTCGTTAACTTTTTGCTTCAAACAACATCTCCTAAACCGCTTAGCCAATGTCAACCAAACTTCACAGGAATGTTCACTGAGTGGTCCCCTTTCAACTTTGATCAAAGAAACGAATTTGATGCAGAACTCTGGTCGCCATGGCAACGGAAATGTTTGTTTTTTTGAAACTTTAAAAATATTCTTGTCAGAAACTAAAGGCCCGATTTCGGAATAATTTCACAGAAATGTTCCTTGGGTGACCCTCTAACAAGTTTGTTCAAGTCGTCGAGATTCGTCAAAAAACATGGCCGACAGGGGCGGGGCTGGGTTTCCCTAAATGGCTATAGTATAAAATAGTAAAAAATTCAAAAATCTTCTTGTCAGAAACTACTGGTGCGATTTCAAAATAATTTCACATAAATGTTCCTTGGGTGACCCTCTACCAAGTTTGTTCAAGCTGTCGTGATTCGTCAAAAAATATGGCATACGTTTTGTTAAAGGGAGAAAACTCAATTTGACTTATTATGGTAGTTATCCTAGAGTTCTTTTCCTTTGGCATGTTTGGAACTCCATATTTTCCTCCTTTTTTTACTTTCAAAAATCTTCCCCTCTGAAACCGCTGACCGGATTTCAATATAACGTAATTTGGCAGAGATGTTCTTTGGGTGACCCTCTACCAAAAGTGTTCAAGCCGTTGCGATTCGTCAAAAAACATGGCCGCCAGTGGGCGGGGTTGGTTTTCTCTATATGGCTATATAGTGAAAACTTCAAGTCTTCTTGTTAGAAACTACTGGCCCAATTTTGAAATAACTTCACAGAAATGTTGCTTGGGTGACCCTCTACCAAGAATGTTCAAGCCGTCGTGATTCGTCAAAAGACTTGGCCACCAGGGAACGGTGCTGGTTTTCCCTATATGGCTTTAGTAAAAACTTCAAAAATCTTCTTGTCTGAAACCACGGATTTCAATATAATTTGGCATAAATGTTCCTTCGGTGACCCTCTACCAAGATTGTTCAAGCTGTTGTGATTCGTAAAAAAACTTTGTCACCAGGGGGAGGGGCTGGTTTTACCTAGATGGCTATAGTAAATCATTGCACAGATAGGTTCTTATTGCCTGTTGACTCAGGTGAGCGATATAGGGCCGTCTTGGCCCTTTTGTTCATTATACAAGATCAAAGAAAACAAAGACATCGAATCTATAAACGGTGTTTAATGATATAATAAGACAATAGTTAAATACCAGTACAATACAGATGAGATAATTGTTTGTACAGAATGAATTCGAACCACTCATTGACTCGAACTACCCATCCCAAACACTCGCACTAAATCGGTCGGTCCCGTCGGGATACAATATATACAACTCTGGATATAATATAAATACAACTTGACCTTTTTGACAAAACAATAAAACCGATCTTAATATATGGTTGTGAAATATGGGGGTTTGGAAATATTGATGTCCTAGAAAGAATTCAGCTCAAATTCTATAAATACATTTTTAATCTGAAAAAATCTACTCCCTCTTATATGATATATGGAGAGATTGGCACAACACCTTTATATGTAGATGTTAAAAACAGAGTTGTAGCATTCTGGTCAAAGCTTATAGATAATATAAATGGCAATGACAGAAATAAATTATCATCCAGCATTTATTTATTAATGTATAATTTTTACTACTCAAACAAGGTCAAATCGGGGTGGATGGACAATATTAAAAATATATTATGTAATTCTGGCTACTCCGGAATTTGGTACAGCCAGTCTTTTACCAATTCTAAATGGCTAATTAAAGCTTCATATCAGCAACTAAAAGATACCTTTATCCAAAGTTGGCTATCTGATATAGAAAGAACGTCAATTACTAACATATATAAACTGTTTAAAACAGAATTTAAACAAAGTAATTATATACAATTACTACCCACTTATTTATGTAAAAAACT
The DNA here is from genome assembly GCA_037043455.1 of Cyrtodaria siliqua. Lineage (NCBI taxonomy): Eukaryota > Metazoa > Mollusca > Bivalvia > Adapedonta > Hiatellidae > Cyrtodaria > Cyrtodaria siliqua. Next base: position 55,175 of record JAWPHD010007579.1, read on the forward strand.
AATGGCATTTCGAACCAGAAATCACCAGTTACCCATTGAAACTGGAAGATGGAGAGGTATACCTTCACATCAAAGGCAATGTAACCAATGCAATGACATAGGAGGTGAGTTTCACTATCTTTTAGTATGCCCTCAATTCATTGATCAAAGAAAAAAGTACATTAAACCATTCTATTATAACCGCCCAAATATCTTAAAATTTACAGCATTATTATCGCAAGAAAGTTATTCTGAAATGAGAAAACTAAGTTTATTCGTGGATAAAATTATGAAAATCATAAAGGTTCAATAGCAAAATGCATTATAAAACGTAGCATTGAAAGTCTGTGCTTTTTTTTTAACCACTAAAATTTAAACTCGTTTGTGTTTAATTGTTATTTTGTTTAAATCCACGCAATTTAAACTATTTAAAGTTATTTGCACGACCACTTTTCGTTTCGGTAATACGGCGTTCCATTGGTCGACAATTGACAATATTAAGGAAATCACAAATCAAAACATGCTCTACATTTCGTTTCAGTAGGGCTGCAGAATTTGTTGCCGTTAAAACTGTTAATGTACTCATTGCTTTGTATTGTAGGTGTTTATTGTTTTTCCTTCTCTGTTTGTTTTTCCTGCATAAGAGTGCTTGCGCGCGAGTGCGAGCGTTAGTGTGCTTACTTGCCTGTGTGTATATGTATCCTGGTTGGAGCATAGTTGTTTGTTCTCGTTTAATGTTTAAAAACCTGTGCATAAACACTTGGTAGAACAAATGAAATACATTGTTAAATGACAGTAATTTTCCTTATAATATGCATGATAGACAAGCGACATGGATATTTTTAAACGTGCGAAAATCCCGTCAAAGGATACACAAACATTGTTAAATAGAAAATAAATAAACTCACCTTTCAAGGCTGAATATAGGTAATCCTTATAAAATCCGTTATTTGTATGAATAACAATAATATAAAAAAAATCAATCCAGTAAAATAAAAACAACTCACGAAATTACACACGTGTTTTTAAATCCACCATTATGATAAAGTAATAGTCTGAAGATACATAATGAATCTTTTCAAATTAGATGCCACGAAAAGCGCGCTGCACGGGATTTGCGGACACTGTGTTACGCCCACTGGTCGATAAATATATTTAACTATTATTTACTTTTAAAGAGTACTGAACTATTTCGGCTCAATAAATATTACTTTATTGAATACATATTTAGCTAATGTAGAGTTTCTGTTACAATCTGAAAATAATAATATGTATATGTTCATACATAACATATATATTGAGTAATTACTTTAACATGTTAGATTAGTATATATAGACAGGAATATCATATCATGTCAGCCACCACCTATACCATTGTTTTCAAATATATTAGTATTAGTATTATCGTTATTATTATTATTATTATTATTATTATTAATAACTGCAATGTGTATGTAGTATACTTATACATTGAATAGACATCTACCCACTTCATTGCTAGATAGTTTGTATATATATATATAGTCGTTTTCTGATGTATACATGTTTTTGTTTTTCCAATGTGATGACTTGTCGCCATTCATATGTAAATGTATTTTGTAACATGTTGCTTATGCTGTTCATATATGTGAACCTAAGTGAAATAAAGAAGTTGAAGTTGAAGTTTAAGTTGAAGAGTAAACTCCATTGAAAAATATTTGTTCCATTGCTATAAACATGCAGGTTGTTTATTCTATACTGATGTGCGCATAATTGCAGTGAACCTCAGTGATTACAAAATAACAGAAAATAATTGGTTGAGATTTGCATTGTATTAGAAAATGCGTTTGTTTATAACAGAAAATGATTGACAGAGTAGAAAATACGTTCGTTTCTTTTTTTAGACCAAGATGAGTGCTCGCAAAAGATTCGATTGTGACGTTTGTGGCAAGGCATTTAGCAGCAAAGCCCGATGCTGCTTCCACGTGAAGAACATTCACCAACAGACAACTGACAACACTGTTTGCGACGTATGTGGCACACGGTTCAGTTCTGCTACCAGCGTAAAACTACATACACAGTGTCCATTTTGGGACTAAGAGTGTCAGTTGAGAGCACTGTGAGAAAATGTTCACTTCGAAACGTGGCGTCAAGGACCACTGTCGTGCTGAGCACGGCGCTGCCAAGTACCCGTGCGACACATGTGGCAGTGCTTTCTCATATCAGCGTAATCTAAATCGCCATTCCTTAACCTGTACCAGTGCACCAGGTCATCTGTGCAATACATGCGGGAAGTCTTTCAAGTCCAAAGCTTCGCTTGGCGACCACACTAAGGCAAAGCGTTGCGGTAAAGACTTTGAGAGGAAACATTCGTTTTCCCGACATGTTAAGAAAATGCACAGAAATGACTAGACTTTAAGATCTTGAGAACAGTGGTAGATAAAACATAAAATTAGTATGCCTACTCAGGGCGGCTAAACTCTCTGTGCTATGTAACATCACCTCATGGTGCATTTTTGGGTATTAGAAACTAACTACTGAAAAAAGAGTATGATAATGGACCTTTGGATTTAATGGCACATAAACCATAGCACGCGGCTGAAAATACCACCCGTACCTGTAGCTATTACCTACTATTAGTGTAATTTATTAGACTTATTAGCACAGTAGTAGCGCTAATGAATACCGCCCTTTAGCCCGTGAGGGCTTTATTAGTGCGCTTGTAGCACGTAATAAAGACTACCAAAATAATCAACCAATCGAAATCGAGATGCTGAATCAGGTCCTCGGATTTAGTCGCCATCTTTGTTTTTCATGCTTGGAAGCTGCGCGAAAAATGTTTTATATTCACAAATAACTTAAATGAAATGGGGAAAGCAGGTCTAACGAGACCAAGGAAGTCGACACGAACTGTTACTGTTTATGGTCTTAGAAAAAGGACATTGGAGCAGTCGTTTAAATTAGTTCGCACAAAACTAAAACTTGAAGATGAAGAAGCAAATTTGAACCCAAAAAATGGGCCAACAAAAAATGGGCCAAATGCTCAGCCAAACGTGCGCGTACCGATAGATGCAAGCCAATTTCTCCCGCAGCCGAGAACAGGAGACATTGTCTATGCATTGGTATGTTATATTTGTTTTACTTATCAACTTTCTTTTTAGTTTACTTACTCCATGGTTTACTGTAGATTTTAGACGGGTGCATCCAGCTGGACTAAACTCTGAAAAGTTATAAAAAATCATAACGATACTCGATAGGCCTGTGTAAAAAGCTTTTTTTTGTGTTCTTTTTATGTTACGGATAACCCCACCACCACCCACACACACCGACACCTGCCCAATGAAAAAAAACAGGTAAAAAAAAAATGAAAATGGATGTTAAAAACTGTAAAAAAAAATAAAAAAATTAAAAGTCTCGCCCCTTAATCTCAAATCCTGTATTCGCATGATACCATTCACCCACAAAATCCTAGTGTGTTGTGACCCGTAAAATTTTACTCTGGATATATTTTGTAGAAGTTTGTTGGGCTGTTGCGATATACTGGTAATCACTAGATCTATACACTAATACAGTGCGATAGGCAGTAGAGGATCACTCTGGTTAAAAGCGTGTAACCGGGTACAGTTGCAAAACCGTGTGTCGCGATAGCTCATTGGAAGAGCGCTGGCATGGTATAGCAGAGACCCTGGGTTCGAGTACCAGTCGAGGCATATTTTGCACCTGTTGCATTTGGGGGCTCATCCTGAGAAACACCAGCAGTGGTTCTCCTGTTTATTCTCCTGAGGGCTGGCGTGGCGCAGTCGGTAGCGCGGCGGATTTGTAACCGGAAGCCCCGGGTTCAATCTTCCGTGGTGCCACTGAGTTCCGTCGGTGTGTTCTTGGGCAAGACACTTTCCCTTTGCCTTGTCCGTCGGATGGGGACGTAAACCGCGCGGTCCCGTGTATCGGTCTATCCTCCGAGCACGTTAATGAATGAATGAATGAATGGTGTTTTACGGCACGTCGACACATAAATAGGTCATATTGTGCGCAAAAAAAATGATGAAAAATGAAGAATTAATTAAAAATTAATGTAAATATATAAAGATAAAATTAATAAAAAATAAGGGATGATAAGGTGTAATATAAAGTATGTATGTAAATCAACAAATGCCCGTCAACGGGTATATAAACAAGTATAAATATATAAGAACACATTACAATGATTTATATAGTCTGATGTCTTTGAGGAAATCTAAAACAAGACTAAAATCTACAGTATCATATAACTATTTCATAGTATTAACATTGTAGTACCTTTGACGCATAGGATCAAAGTCTACACATTCCAATAAGATGTGTTTGACCGTTAAAGGGAGTACATCAGGCTTTTCAAAGGGGTCTAGGGGTCCGACTTAAAATTGACAAATAATGATATCTTCTATTTTAAAGCGCCTAAACATAACGAATGATCCTAAAAATGACCCCTTAGTTACAAGGAAATTCATTCTGTACAGTAATACGTGCTATCCTAGGTTACGCACCAGGGTTAATTTCAGCATTGTATGCCCGATTCCGTCCTACTATATGGTGTATTCGAAGTTTCAACCTTAACAATATGGTTCGAACATCATATTTTGATGGATATAAGTGTTTTATCATGAACTGGAACATTTTTATAATTTAAGATATTTCTAGAAAAATCCTGATGTACTCCCTTTAACGGTGCAAAGCAGGGTATACATTCTGGTAATTGCTCACCTTGTAATAAATATGAATGAGTATAACGTGTATGCCCTATCCTGCACCGGGCTAGTATAACTTCCTCTCGACGAATGGGTCTAGTAGAAGAACGCCATTCTCCGAGTAACGGTTTAATTGAATGGAGTTTATTGTTAAAGGACAAATCCCAAGCGGTTTGCCAAGAGTTACGAATATATGTGTTAATACAACTTTTAAAATCAGTATAAGGTAATTTGGTATTAGATATAGGTAAATCTAATGCTGCCTTAGCAGCACTATCATTACCACGTATTCCTACATAGCTTGGAAGCCAGCACGTTAAATAACCATAGGAATCTATTCGATAATAAGAGTAGGGCAGGTTCCCGGATTCCTATGTATCCTTCCCCTCTCTCTGGGGCGGATCTAAATAACCTATACTGTGTTGATGAGCCGTTAAACTCAATTCTCCTGTTTATTTAGAAACTGGGACGAATTTCAGTCTGGTGGGAGCAGGGGCACAAATTAGCGGTCGCCCAGTCGCCATTGGCGAGTAAATAATGGTCTGGGCGACCAAAATTTGACTTTCACGCGCCCAAGTGGCGACCAAAAATATTCAACCCAAAAAACGGAAAAAGGGTCATCATTCAACACAAACATTTAAGTTCGAGGATTTTACCCCGCAGATTTTGCTTTGGTCCCGTGAACTACATACTGTTGGCCGAAATAGACAAACCCTTAAAAAATAATAAAGAAACAAACGTTTGTTTTTATTTTTCAACTGCGGAAACGAGACAATGTTCGAGATGTTGCGATGTACGGTTTCCCACAAAACTGCATGTTACGGTACTCTGAGCTTCGAATGTCAATGTAAAATTAGATGTGCAAGAGTACAAGTAACATTTGCTGGTATAAAATCAACATTAAAACAGACATGGTTTATTTTACACATGATCATAAATTCGTGTTATAATTTGAAGGGGAAATAATTAGGTTTCACTTCCGGTTTTTGGATCTTCTAAAACGCGGCGCTTTTGATTAATAAAATGCGGTGCTTTTAGAAATCATCAATAATAATTATATGGCAGGGAATCATGTTGATAAAAAAGGTCTCATACATTAATTTTAAAACGGTATGTCAACATAAAATATTTATAACAAAATAAAACATTAATTTAATAATATCTAATCTTTTTTAATCTTTTATTGCAATAATTTACATATTCTAGTTGTGATCATTTATAACAAAACTCATTAACAATACTAGATAACTTGGACTTGTAATGACCAGTAATGTTGTTTATAATATTCAATAAACACGGAGTAAATGCATGTAATTGTTCATAAATTATGCACCAGAGTGGTAAAATACAATAATATTTTCTTGGGCTCCTAACTTTTGGGCTGGGCCCCTAAAAATTCTAAGTCAGGGGCCAAGCTGGCTCCTTGCTGAATATAGTTAGTCTGTGCCCCTGTGGGAGTGTATGTAACATCGGCCGAAGGGTCCATTGCCCACTTTGGGATATAACCCTAGGGTCATAACTTGGAAGCCGTTGAGATCCCCACCCTATAACCATATATACACTTATATACACCCATCCAACAAGCATAGGCCCTGGGGTCTATCCCCACTCCTTGGGACATAGCCCCTGGCTCATAACTTCAAAACTTTTGATATCCCCACCCTATAACCATATATATACTTACTGGGCATTAACAGAGGGATACAACCATCCAACCAGCATTTGCTACCCCCGCTTTTTGAATGCAAATTTTGCCCCAGGGTCATAACAGGGCTTTTCCTAATGGTCCCACGGGGCCGAAATTACAAAAACATATTTCTTTCCCAATTTTGTGAAAATAATTCCCCCAAAATGTATTTTGATGTAACCATGGTAACTAAACACTCACTTTCAATAATTGGTTGTTGTTACCACTTAACAGACTCAAATCACTTTTATTGATAATTGTTCATTGTACTAATTACCCAATTTTGGCAATTTGTCGTTAAAAAAAAATTCTCAATTGGAGCTAGGTGCCTTTTTTCCCAAAATACCTAGGAAAAGCCCTGCAACATGGTGTTTGGCAGGACTAGAGTGTGGCTTCAGGTCAAGTACTGGGATTTGCGATGGTGCACCATAGTGCTGCGTGGTATTATCAGTTTATTGGTATATTGTGATATGGACCTCAAAATAATACGTACTGTGATATGTTTTTTAGCATACCGGTTCGTACAGTTTTTCTCTACACATGTGTTTTGATTATGAAAGTAAATCATAATCTACAACTAAGTTCTATCTTTAACTTCGTTTGGTTGCCATGTTTGTAATACAAATACACACATTGGGAATTGGTACCATCATAGTTAAAAATGAAACACTTCCAAGAATATAGTCTCCGCTTATAAATCGTAATGCACGCATATCATTATCAGTCTTCGAATTAACCCACTAGCCCGAAGCCCGGGGCTAGTAAACTGTCATTCGGGCTAGTGATTTTTTTTTTAATGTATTTAGTCGGGCTAAAGTAACATGTACGGGTTTTCATTGAGTCTATGAGAATTCGGGCTTGTGGCGCAAAAAATGTAATTCAACGACTGCATTATGTATCGCTGGGCACCAGACACTCAGTCAAGCATAACCGATTCAAGTGATTGGTAAATTGTGAAAAGAAAGCAAAATTTGGTGTTTGGGATCACTTTGGACTTAAAAAGTTTAAAAAGTATTAGACAATGTTGCAGTTTGTAAAATATGCAATACTACAGTTAAGTGCTCCGGTGGAACAACAAATTTCTCTCTTGTGAAACATCACCCGGCGTTGAATGCAAATTCAAAACAGAAAGTATTTGGAAGCAACAAACACAAACAAGAGAGAAATCAGCAGACTCGGTTTTATTAAGTCTGTTCATGTGAGGTAATCATAAGATGGAACACCTCTCACTTAAGTTTAGGTATTTACAGTATGATTATTTTAAAACCGTGCATATTTCATGCACATTTATGCAAATTGATTCAATATATGCATCTTTCAAAATCGAATCTTGAGAAATATCTTTTTTACTCTGGCAAAGAATTTTATTGTCGAGCTCGTTTATGGATCTCGACTTAGCGGTCACGATGTCGTCCGAGTCTGTGTGTTCGTCCGTCCGTCTGACTTTTATTTCTTCATTTCTTGCAGAATTTCCACCAAACATCACAATGTTCCTTATATGCATCTAATTTCATGTGCAAAATTTCCGGTCGCTGTGACCTACTTTCGACAAAATATAGGTCAGGTCCGGTCTCTGTTACGACCTGCTTCCCCCAATGTAAATGACATTAATTAAATATTAAGTATCTTAGGAAGTCATATATCCTGATCATGACATTGGTGTTTGTCAAATATTCTGGACTACTTCATCATAAATAATAGAAATAATATCTCATGGTGTTGGTCAAAACAAAATTCTGGACTACACCATAAATCTGCACCATAAATAATAAAAAATAACATCTCATGACATTAGAATTGGTCAGATCAAAATTCTGGACTGCTTCACCATAGGGCTTGTCACGCAGGCTGTGGCCTTCTAGTTTTACTATAGAACCTAATGATAAAAGCCGAGTAAAATAATTTTTATCATAGATCTACTGAAAATAATGTGAAATCTCAACTTCTCAGTAATAGAAAATTATGAACACTTTTGATTAGTATGTAGCAGACATGGCTCAGTGGATAACAACGTGGACTACGAATCCGGGGAAACTGGGTTGAGCATCACTGTCGCCACTGAGTTATTTCAGTGTGTCTTTAGGCAAGATACTTCTTGTAATTTCATCAAGCTTCATGAATGTTAAGCACAATAATATGCTGTGTTGCACCTAAATTCTAGGTTCGTACCTCATAATTTTATGGTAAACTTCAATTCGGTCATGGTGCGTGTGTCAGCCATAACTTCCAAACCACTGAAGGGAATTTCATCAACTTCATAGGAATGTTCAGCACACTGATCAGGTTTATACTTTCATGGTCAAGGTCACAATTTGACCTTAATCTTTCTTGACTCAGCCTTAACTTCTAAACCACTCTCAAACAGCTTGGAAACATAAATCACCTCAAGAATGTGTGCTGCTCTTCTATTTTGGGTTCTTTACTTCAAGGTCATTTTCAGTCGGGTTTTAAAAAACTGGCTTACAGATTGGCGAAAACCGGGCGGCGGGTGGGCGGCAGCATTTTGTTTCTGTTATATCTCGGCATTACCATGTCTGATCTTCGTCAGATTTTAACAGCACCTACCTCTCATTAACCACTGACCATACTCGGAAAACTAGGTCACTGTGACGTACTTTCTCCAAAATAACATTTTTGTTAAAAGTTGCAAGGGGTGGAGGAATGCAATTTTAACACTTTCCTCTCATCAAGCACTGACCATACTCAAAAAACTAGCTCACTGTGATGGACTTTATTTTTTGTTATATATCAACATTACCATGTCCAATGTTCATCAAACTTTAACAGCATCTTCCTCTCATGAAAAACTGACCATACCCTGAAAACTAGGTCACTGTGACCTACTTTCGGCAAAATATATGTTAAACATCATGCATGAAAACCCGACTTTAATGCCACAAGGCGTTACCTCTTGTTTGACCATACCTTGAAGTAATATTTAACACATTGTTATGTCACATGCAATATTCCCTTTCTTTTAAAGTGATATATTTAATAACATGAAATTTTAACCCAAAAGTGGAAAGTGTTTGTTCGAAATAGGAATGTTTTAAAACTTTGTATTTCAGAATGGTACATTTCTTGGCTATGTTGGTGAATACCCTGTGTGGAGATCCAATCACAACTGCAGAGCCGTCTATTTAAAAGATATAGTCATTGTTGATGACAAAGGTATAGTGTGTATTTGTTTATGCAGTCAGGAAATCATATAGCGTCACCATTTTAGTGCATTTATGAATTTGATTAGTGTCCCTGAAGATGGCAAAACTTTATATTTAAAGCTGCTATCCCGCCAACAGCAGGCAAATTTTACAACAGATGTACACCGTTTCAAAGCCTACTAACGATAAGATATATATAATGTAACTTACATATGTTGCGAATCCGAACTCTACAATTGCAGTATAATTCTTTAACTGGCCATGAAAAAAGATCAATTGCTGAAGCTTAGAATTATGAGTTACCAACTCTTAATTCATTTAACACATATTCAGTTAAGTACCCGTGAATAAATCTAGACTTAATGACACACATGCATTTTTTTTATGACTTTGACACATGGATAGAGTTTGGAAGAACACAATTTGAGGTTTAAACTATAGTTTCTGTAATATCCATGTATTTAATTTCAAGTATAATTGAAAAGGTCAGTAGTTTATAATTAAGGTGGTGAAATCTTTGTAGTTAATTGTAGCTTCTTTTTTTGTTAATATACTAGTCTTTCTGGAAAAGAATTTTAGAAAAGGGACACGCCTAATATACTTCTTGGACACCTTATATCCACTTTGTCAAGTGTATCCGGCATTGAATGGATGAAAGCAATTTGAAAATATATTTTATTTTCCATTTTTTTTTTTTTTAATTTCAATCACCAGATTATTGGTGATCCATTTAATAGGTTTGTGAGGGTCGGGGTGGGCCATCCCTCATCAAACCTTACATAAAAAACATGTAATATGCATCTATTAGTTTGTAAATAAAGTAATAGGAAATATAATCGAGTGAATAAATGCATATATTGTAATCAGAGACAGAATACATGGGGAGGTTTTCTTATTCTTTACAATTATAGAAGTATATTATACAATGTACAATTTTAACAGAGAGTAAACGGAAAAAAAATACCACACTGCAATCCAGAGGTATTTCCAAAACAATATTGGTGGAAAATATAGTATGATTGCTATATAAGGAATATATGGAAGCTATAAGATTGCAGCGAGTCTCTATAAACTCTGGAGAAAAAGACAATAATACATGTAAAGAATATTTGTTTCAAAACCCAGTGTACAACCCACATTGTCAATACATACAGACTTATTTTACACAGATAATTTTAATGTTATAATATCAAAAATAAACATTATTATATATTATGAAATCTATGCATTGCCTCTACTCTGAGGCTCACTGAGTTTTTTCTCATATTTTGTTTTTGGAAAGAAAAAGAAACAATAACCCATCCTGTGTAATAAATCTGTATATAAATCCATTATCAAGGAACAATGTTTCAGGAATGTTTTAAAGGATTAATAGACATAACTTCCAAAATTATTATTTTTTTAAAAAAAAACAAGAAGGTTGATTAGGAAAGACCAAGATATAAGCAAGGGTATGTTAATATCTGTTTCTGTTAAAGTTACGAATGCTGTATTGCATTTTTCTGTAATATAAGTTTAATGTTTTAACCAGAATTCTTTTACTGTTCCACAGTTCCAAAACAGATGTTGGATAGTTTCAGGGGCATTATTGCAAAAGCTGCACGTATCGTTATTAATAATATTCATTTTAGATAAAAGGTAATTTGTTCCAAGTATCCTATGGTTGATTCTAAATTGGAACCAAAGTAACTTAGGATCTTTTGTTATTTTATTAGGTAAGGCATATAATCTTTCAAATTCAAAGTTTGGAACACTAACTACTTCATTTTTCCATTTACTTAATGCTTTGGGATAAACATTATTTCTAATCATAATGTCATATATGTTTCGACAGCCTTTCTCATATTGTAGAATTAAAGATAGGATTAGTGGACGTATAGGGTTTGGGCTGTTACAGGCTAGATGCGCAATATTCAGTTTTGCCAAATAATTCCTGACAGCAGTTATAATACCTTCATATTCAAGAAAATTGGACTGTATTTTATAGTGTTCATTAAATTCTATGTATGAATAAAGATTTCCATGTTTGTTTAGAATGTCATTGATAAAAGTTATTCCTCCTAAAAAAAATCTTTTGTAAAACACACTAGAGCCTCCGACCTTAATACCTGGGTTATACCATATACTAACTGAGTGGAATTGTTGCCAAGATATTGGTTTAACTTGATCAGCAAAATATTTGTAACTGATAAGAACATCCTTCCAAAAAGGATTTTGTATTCCATTTAAATTTTGTTTAATGTAATTTGTTTCAAATTTAAATATATTATTAATAATCGGACAGAAAATTTTCACGAGATGACTATATTTATTTTCTGTCTGAGATATTCGACGGATCCATGTTATTTTTAGAGCTAGTATGAACTTTTCCACTTCTACCATTCTAAGACCTCCATACTTATAATCTTGAATAATGGTAGTTCTTTTTATTTTGTCCCTCAAATTATTCCAAAGAAATTTGTAAAATAGTGTTTGTATTAATTTGATTTTATCCGCTGATGGATTTGGTAATCCAGTAATTAAATGGTTCAGTTTTGAGAGGGCCAAACTTTTTAAAACAACAATTTTACCAATAGGAGTGAGTATCCTTTTAGACCAAACAGCAAGTAATTTTTTAATTTCTTCAATTTTGGACTCATAATTAATATTTACCAATGAATTTAAGTCTGTTGTAAATTTCACACCTAAAACAGTAAAAATACCATTTTCCCAACTAAGATTGTACTCAGGACAAAGTTTGGCGTTACTATTTATTCTTGATCCAAACCATATCACTTTTGTTTTTGTCTGTATTGATATTAAGGCCGGAGATTCTTGCATAGAATTTTAATGTTAACATGGAGTTATACAATGATTCTCTGGAGCCATCTAGAGTCAAACTTGTGTCATCAGCATATTGTGATACTAAATATTCTTTATCATCAATAATAATACCTTTGATATTTGGATTACTTCTTAGTAATATTGCTAATACTTCGGCGCAGAGAATGAACAGGTAAGGTGACAGTGAGTCGCCCTGACGGCAGCCTCTCTGTAAATAGAACCATTCTGACATGTGCCCATTTACAATAACACAAGATTCGGTATTTAGATAAAAAAGTTTTATCCAACTTATAATCGAAGGTCCAAAATTGAAAAATTGTAAAACTTTGTACATAAAAGACCATGATACTGTGTCAAATGCAGTGGCAAAGTCAATCAAGAGCAGAAGTCCTGGAATACGATATTTTTCTGCGTAGAAGAAAATGTCATACAGTAATCGTATATTTACCCCCATGAATCTGCCTGGTATGAAACCGGTTTGATCTTCATGAACAATAGAGCCCAGAACATTTTTTAGTCTGAAAGCTATGGATGATGAAGCTAGTTTATATGATACATTTAATAAAGAAATAGGTCTCCAGTTCTTTAAATATAACTTATCTTTATTGCCTTTAGGTATGCATGTTATTAAACCTTGTCTTTGTGTAATAGAGAGTTCACCCCTTAAGAAAGCATAATTTATTGATCTAACTAAAAAGTATCCAATATCCCTCTAGAAGAATTTATAAAACTCCACTGTAAATCCGTCGTTACCGGGGCTCGTGTTATTCGACATCCTTTTAAGACTTTGGAGCATATCTATATATGAAATTGCTCCTTCTATTGATTGTTTTAAATGTTCCTTTAATTTTGGTATATTGAAATTGTTTAAAACGTCATTCAAGTTGATATCTTCTGTTTTTTTAGCTTCATATAATTTTTTAAAATGTGATCTTGTTTCATCCAAAATTTCATTCTGTGTTTTTAAAACAGTCCCAGAGGAAGATATCAAGGAGTTCATGTATTTTGAGACATAATTCCTGCTTTCTAAATTGCAGAAATAGTTAGAAATCTTTTCACCTTCATTTATCCATTTAGCTTTAGACCTTACAAAAACACCCTCTAATTTAATTTTTCGAATATCAAATAATTGTTTCTTTTTTTCTTCAAGTAGTTCATAATTTGTTTCTGTTTCTTTTTCCAGAATGTCTATATGTTTTAAAAGTTCACTTTATTTGTTTACTTCTGCTTTTTTTTTATAAGATGAGTATGCTATTGTTTTACCTCTAATTTCTATAAGTAAAGTCTCAAAAAATAATTGTTCATCTATATTGAGTCTTAAATCTTGTATTGGTATGTTACTTATATCCATGTTATAATTTTGATTTTCTGAGGCATATTGTCTTTTAGTGTTATCTATAACTATTTTTAATTCTTCAACATATTTTGTATCTTTTAGTAAAGAGTTATTAAATTTCCAGTATGATCGACTTATTTTCCAATTAAGTAACTTTTTTAGACACAAGTTAAACATGTTAAATTTACTTATTAAAGTGCAATTGAAGTATTCTCCCATATACTGACAATAATATACATGAAATGAATCCTATTTGAAATTTTTGTTGAAAGTTCATACTTTTTATTTTACAATGGTTTGAAAGAACGCATAGATCATATATATAAATCACCTTTGTTAGTGTGGTAAAACACAAAACCTGGCTCCACATGCAGGAGTGGAAATAGCCATATCCTCTATAATACAAAGAAGAGTGGTAATCAAACCTGGGTTACATTTGTGAGAAGCTAGTGTGCTATCTAAGTACATGTTTACCTTAATGCCTTTTAAATTACTTTTTAACATAGTCTTAAAATTGTTGACTTGTTCCATAAATTTATATGTTGCTACTTAATCAAACTCAGTCAAATCATTAATCAACTTTATACTGTATAACCACTTATCTAAGATCCTCTACTTATTTTCAAAATGCTGTAATATTTAGTTTTAACATCCTTCAAAGATACCGTATTATAATTTTTTTAGGTCGCCAGCATGTGCGTTCTTTGCAGTTTTGTAAGTGCGAGTCAGAAGCAGCGACACTTCTTAGATACTGTCTGTGGCCATCAACTCCAACATACCCTAAGTTGGCTTTTAGTTTAGATTTGCTCTGGTGGTTGTATGGCCTTCTGTTGGAAAGCCAGATTTCAGTGAAGGCCTTCTGTGAGAGTCTAAAAGCTAGATTGCCAAAACATCTGAAAGGATATGTGGATTCTGAGGTAAATATATACTGAATAAGGTTATTTTAAGTTTATACTAGACTTCAGTCTATCGATAAATCGGGTGACTTTTTTTTTTTAAACGGATCATCTAAAACAAGGGTCAAGGTCAAGTAAAATATTAAATGGCTCATTGTTAATGATGGAGGTCATACATGTCCTAGATCTTCACTGCCTTTCCCATCCGTAGGCCTTTTATTATAGTCCAGTAAAATTCAGTAATTGCTGAAGCTTAGAATTATGAGTTACCAACTCTTAATTCATTTAACACATATTCAGTTACGTTTATTTTAAGTACCCGTGCAGGTTTTTTTTTTACAAATAGGGGAAGGCGCCCAGGCCCTTTCAGAGGGGAAAAATGCGCGATGTTTTCGATTTAGGGGGAAAATTTTCTTGCGGTAATTTTGCCAGTTGTGCGACATCGCTGATAAAAGTTCACAAAATATACCTGAAACCACAACAGTTACTTCCCTTGTAATTAGTCATTGTCGAAAAGTGTTCTACGATAAACAATTGCGAAGCGTCGAAGGCGATTTATCTTCTTTTCTTTTTTTTAAAATAGGGGAAAAATGTAGGTTCCCCAGATAGGGGAAGACGCCGGTATCCGGCGTCAGTTATATATTAAAAAAAAAACCTGCCGTGAATAAATCTAGACTTTTAACGACACACATACATTTTTTTATGACTTTGACACATGGATAATAAGGCCTCTGCTTTTTCCGTCCGGCTATCCTGTCAGCCTATCGCAAAGAAAAGTAAAGAGATGCATGTTATTTTTCAGTTAAGTGTTAAAACTCTTTTTTCAGGTACTAGATGCATCAAAACTGTAGAGTAGTACACTTATAAATTATTTACTTGGTAAATGTTATGTTAAGGACCTTCATTGCCCTGGCAAACGGCAGGTATTGTCAGATAATAAACTAATTTTAACTTTCAACTTCATTTCTCAGGAGCATCTTTCATATTTTGTGTAAAATTGTATCTTACATAGTATTACTAAATGTGACATAACCCCTGACCATCAAGGCAAAGGGCAGAAGAAGAATTAATCGTGTGCGTTATGAGCTTTCAGATAAATGTAAAGTTTATTTAAGGGATTGTACAATATATATTGATGTTCCACCTACAACTTTCACTTTCATTTTTATCTGCTATCCCTTTTTAGCCTAGATGTTTAAATGTGCAATTGTTTGTCATGTCTGGAGCGTGTCTCTGAAACTGTTCAATAATTTTAAGCTTTATATCGACTAAACTTCACTGAAACAAAAAATCCAAGTCGTGGAGCATTCATCGGTTCTATACCAATATTCTTGTTTATTTTATATCGTTCTTTTAAGTTTCACAAATATTACTAAATAAAAGAATCGGCAGGGGACTTCAATTTGTGTTTTGATATAGTTTTTTAGATCGCCTTGAGCCTTCGAATCTATTGGAATCACTCTTCGTCCGTCGTCGTTAACTTTTGCTTCAAACGACTTCTCCTCAAAATCCACTAGGCCAATTTTGACCAAATTTCACATGGATGATCCATAGGTAAATGATTTTTAGATTTGTTAAAATTAGGTCAGTGCTACATCCAAGATGGCCGCCATTACCATATATGGTCGAAACCTTAAAAAATCTTCTTCTCAAGAACCGCTGGACAGATTTCGACAGTTTTTCTTTTAAAATGATCGCCAACGCCTAGACTATCGAAATTGTTCAAATGAATTCCCGGGATCAAAAGTGACCTTGCCCTGGGGGTCCAAAGTTTGTATATTGAGATTTTGCATGTTTTTCATAGACTTGTATAGGAAAAAACTTTAAAACAATCTTCTTCTCTGAAACTGCAAGAGCCAGAGGTTAAATATTTTGCATTTACTATAAGATTATGGTCCTTTACCAAGTTTGTTCTAATGGTGACCCTGGGGTCACATTTGACCCCGCCCCAGGGATCACATGTTTTACATAGATTGTATAGGGAAAAACTTAAAAATCTTCTTCTCTGAAACTGCTTGAGTCAGATGTTCAATATTTTGCATTTGCTATAAGCTTATGATCCTCTACCAAGTGTGTTCAAATGGTGACCCTGGTGTCAAATTTGGCCCCGCCACGGGGATCACAGTTTTACATAGACTTATATAGTGGGGGGAAAAATCTTCTCTGAAACTACATGAGCCAGAGGTTTAATATTCTGCATTTACTATAAGATTATGGTCCTTTACCAAGTTTGTTCAAATGGTGACCCTGGGGTCATATTTGGCCCCGCCCCGTGGGTCACAGTTTTACATAGACTTGTATAGGGATAAATTTAAAACATCTTCTCTGAAACCACAAGGCACACAGCCCCAGAGGTTTCAATCTAGCACCTTCATTTTGTATTTGATCTTTACCAAACTTTGTCAGTGTCTTTATACTGGTAAACAACAGAGGCCACATTTCTTGAACAATCTTAACCAAACTTGCACAGACTGTATATGACCATAAGATTTCGCAGAAGTTCGATAATGGACCATTACTCAGGTGATCGATATAGGGCCATCTTGGCCCTCTTGTTTTGTATCTGTTTGATGTATGTTATTATCAGCAGCTACATTTTCTTTCAGGTCCAAAACATATACAAAGTTCTGATTACAGAGACGTTTGAAGAATTCAAATATTTTGTGCACACAACAGAAAAACTCTCTCACATTGACACACAAAGTCCAACATTTGATGATGGAAGACAATGTGCGGCATGCTACAAGGTAAATATATTTCTTTTATGCTTAGCAGTGAAATAGTGGATTTTAGCAATGAACTAAAAGTGGTATTTCATACGTGTGAAATATAGTTTTATTTTTTCACTACCGGAACTACTTTTTTTTCTCTCCAAAAACTACTTTTTTCCGAAAGTTGCAATAAAAGTTATATCTTTGGATTGGAAATAACTAAGTGATCAAACTTAAAATGTTCACTCATGCTTCGCATTTTTGTGAAAATATAAAGTTTTCACACTTCTCGGTGAAATAAAATCTGTTATTCACTCCAAAACAACAAATATCCTCTATATATATTTGTTATTGGAAAATATGTTTTAGAAAAATAATCAAATTACACACATTCCAAACAACATTTACAATTTTGTTTTCGAAGAAAAATATAAATACGCTTACATCTTAATCTGTAATGTTTCTAGTCTTGTTGCCTATCAAGTGTTTTGGACTGCAAAACATCAGTTCTGGACCGACTATGTCACTCGAGGAAATTTGCCAACTACATGTAGTTATCTTTTCGATTAATAAGTTCTGTACCTAACCATCCAGTACTAAGAAACACTGTCTTATTATATCATGCCAAAATGTTTAACTCGCATCCCATCAAAAAATTATGAGTACCCTTGAATCCCTTCTTGTGTCGCCTTTTCAATGAAAATGCGATACATAGGGATCACTTTGTGGTCAGTCCATCGGTCTGTCCATCATGAAAACTTGACGTTGGCTATAACTTTCTCATTTCTTCATCAAACTTTCAATATATATCATGACAACTTTGGCATGACCGTACTAAAATTAATGTCAAGGTCACACGGAACTTAAAGTTGGCTTCAACTTTCTCATTTCTTGATATTTCTTCATCAAACTTTCAATATATACTCCAGGTCATTATATGGGTTAAATACTCATTGTTTTCTTGAGGAAAACTTAGGCCAGTCCAATTTGTCAAGGTCATTTATCTGGGTCCAAAAACACTTGTTATACCAGTTGACAAAGCGCTGACAGGCGACACACGTGTTACTCGGAAAACCCGTCTAGTTATAGTTTATAATAGGATTGCCATTTATCATTTATAGTCAATTACAGGGAGTTCCACATTGTCTGAAACAAAATAAGTATATGTGTTGGATAATTGCATCAGGAAATGTGTGTTTCAGGTTCAGTCAAAGATATACTCATTTGATGCAGACTTTCAACTTGTGAGAAAAGCATCATCTGGTAGAAGTTGGGACAGTACCAAGCATGAGAACCATTTTTTCCTGCCACAGGAATCAGTAGACACTTTTGTATTCAGCTACAATACAGATTCTAAACCGGCATTTGTAGTAAGTTGAGCAATATGTTGTCATGTGAACAGAATGAACTTTTCTTTTCTTTTTTTCCTGTTAATCATTTACAGCCTAATATTTTTGTAAGACCTCATCGTGAACAGGGCGCGTTGCCAGGTGTGTAAAACAGTTTAGTTACTGAAATTGCTTAAGTAATTGTTTGTAAAATCATAAATAAAAAGACAATTTGTTTTGTCGTGAATAACATAATATTTTATTTCATCTCGAAGTTAGAAGACTTTTATATTTTCACTCAAGAAAACTTTTATATTTTCACTCATGCTTCGCATTCGTGAAAATGTAAAGTTTTCTCACTTCTGGATGAAATAATATAGGTTATTGCATTTGTATGGCTAAATATAGCTTGGAACGAGTTGTTTTGGCAAAGGACGACGAGATGGCTAAATATTACTTGGAACGAGTTGTTTTGGCAAAGGACGACGAGCTTGCGAGTCGTCCTGCGCCAAAACAACGAGTTCCAAGTAATATTTAGCCATACAAATTCAATAACCTTTTTATTGTATACTTTCAAATTGTTTTTGATCAATGTTAATTGTATGACTATTACTTTTCATTGTATTTGTGTTATTTTTATAGCTTTTGATGGAATTCCTATCTTGTCATTCAGTTTCATTTTGTGTGGATGATTGTTTTGCGCGAAAACGACGTCGACGTCGGATGACGTCATTAAAAACATTAAGCGATTTTCTGAAGTTTGTTTACCATTCGATAACGTTAAAAATAGTAGGTGAGTGACCATTTGAATTATTTTATCAATTTTTGCCATAAAAGGTTGAAAAAAATCTCGTATTTTGTTGTTGACACTATAGGAAGGATTCCGTTATTTTTATTTGAAAGTAGTTCCTTGTTTCTATTTCGCGGCTCTTAGCAAGCACGAGCAAAAGTTCACGTGCAAATATCAATGCGTGCAATATCGTAGAATATTGCACGCTTAGCTCAATGCAAACTAAACGGGACAATATGAAAGTATACAATAAAATATGTTATTCACTCCAAAACAACAAATATCCTCTATATATTATCTATATTTTTCATATATATCATATCTAATACCATTACAGCATATACATTTTTTTTATTTTTTTTTCTATTTTAGTGGGACAGGCCGTGGCTATAAGACTCTGTAAACAACTGAAAACCCTGATGTCCAAAATAATAAAAAACATCAAGCTATACAACAGTGTAGGAGGACCAGAGTCGGTTTTGCCTTTGATTATTTCTTTTGAAGATGTAAAGTTGTTAGATGGACATATCTGGCAGATCTTTGGTAACGAACACGTTTCTGAACTGCCAGTGTCAACCAAAACCAAAATAACTGGCTTGAAGCTAATAGTGGATAGGTCTGTAGAAGAACAATCGTTGTTAAAGGAAGAAATGGTCTCCTATATTGAGTGTTTTAAACATCAACATTCAGTTACAGCACAGCAGTCTTCAAATGACAATAAAGCAGTAAAAACGATGCTGCTGCGTGACGGACTATATTTGGAAAAAAAAACTGCTCGAAGCTCAGCATAAATTTGAGCCATTTATAGGACAAGTAGAAATACCTACTACATTTTCTACTACTGTTGATATTCAGCTCATAACAACGTCAAGCAGGGTTTGGAATAATGTAATGGACCAAGTGTTGCCACTGATTGAAATGTATGAAAAGGAATATGTGGGTGATGATGACCATACTGTGGAGGAAGATTCTGAGGATGATATATATATACAAGTCTTGGTGGCGGTGGTGATAGTGAGGATGTTGAGGATAGTGAGGAGGAGGAGGAGGATTTGTAGGCTGGTGATGATGCTGATTTGAAGACTGAATGCCCTTTTAACTTATGCTAAACACAATTCATGTTAATTATTGAGAATATGTATATCATGTTCTATTAAACTTAATCAACATCTTAGTTTTCATTTCGATAAAAGCACTGATATCATCTTTAGTCCAACTCGCTATTTATTAACAATTTAGTTTGCATTTTTGATTACATGTGATCATGATGACTCCAAGATGTGTGTATCTCATGTTTATTATATGCTGATGAGCCAAAGATCTGCCAGATAGGTCTGGCTAACAAAATTGTTTTATTGTCTATTAGTGCATTTAGGCTTGCAAATACAACTTCATAAGCTGCAACATTATTGTACTCAGTGGGATTTATCTGTTAATATTAGGAAAACTAAAGTTATGATTTTTAATAAATCTGGTAAATTGCTTCAAAAGTTGCAGTTCCACTATGATAAAGTTTCTGTAGAAATTGTTAATAAATACATTCATTTAAGAATTATAATGGAACCTGCTACGGCAAAGTATTTGACTAATACAGCATTGAAAGCCCTTTCCTGCATTAGATAGAGATTATTTAACTGCTGGGATCGATTATAGGGAAATTGTTCACGAGATAATAGGTGTGTGGTTCTTTTCATGAACGAGCGTATGCGAGTGAGTTAAAGAACAAAACATGCCTACCATCGAGTGAAGGATTTCCCTATAATCGATCAAGCAGTTAAATAATCTTATTTATTACATTTTAAATCAGTGTATGTATGATTTTAAACAAAATTATTCGCTTTATTGAACGATATTGGTGGACGACGTCACCAGACACTTTATTGACGTCACGACAACGCCACAGTTAGTTATTTTTGCGTTTGGAGTTATTAATATTTAGTGATTATGAATATTCTTTCACTGAGAAATCCCAATCTTTCACCCATAGAAATGTAATAAAAGCTTTATATAGTGATCTTATAAATGTTCACCTTTTTGGGAATTTGTAAGAACTCTGCATCCAGCCTATTTTTAATATACTGCAGTGAATTATTCCTGTTAATAGTCTTGTTACTAAATGTGGAAACGTGGCTCCAATCAGAAATGGAGTGTGTACTATAGAATTTGCAGCAACTCTGCAGTTCTGCGGGTAAGAAGGTTCTAGACCCATTCTCCGTATGTTGATGTAAATGGAGGATGAGCCTGGCATCTTCATTCCTGTTAGCCGCCATATGACCTTCCATGTGTTGGTGTGACGTAATACCCTATTCTATTCTATCAGTCTTATTACTACTATTAATAATAACATGGAAGATAATTATGGGGGGAAGAAAAAAAATACAACTCAAGTTGTGTAAACTTGTTCTCAGGGCACATCGGACTGCCACAAATCACCACGGTTTTCCATTTGTTGTAAAATTTGTCTGTTGTTGGCGGTAGAGTGACTTTACATGTAATTGAAACTGCAGCAGCTATTTTACACATCATTGTAATAATATAGATAATGTTAAGCAACATGTACTGATTGTGTCCGGACAATAACTGACATTTATAGATTTTCAAATAACTGCTCAAGTGTTCACCACCACAAGACGATGTGTCGCACACGATTTCCAGGTCCGTGGCTCCAAGGTCAAGGTCACACTTGGAGGTCACAGGTAAAAAAAAGTGCTTTCGTGTCTGGTAAATAACTGACATTAATGGACAGTTTTTCAAATAACCTGGCACAAGTGCTCAACACAAACAAGATGATGTGTGGCACGCAATTTCCAGGTCTCTGGCTCCAAGGTCAAAGTCACGCTTGAGAGGTCAAAGTTCACGACACGACTGTGTCCGGTAAATAACTCTGACATTCATGGACAGATTTTAAAAAAACTTGGCGTAGGTGCTCACCACAAGACGAAGTGTCGTGCGCAATTGAAAATTGCGCATATGTTTTGGCGGCGCATTCGACACTTACAGTGACACTTCTTGTTAGAAAATAAGTTTCATTGGAGTAATATTACAGTTATGTGGCAATATTTTAGTTACTGTCTACATATTAACATTGGACTGCTGTATATATGTATTATATAGTCTGTAGTAATAAGAACAATTTTACAACACAAAATCGTTCTTCCAAACTTGTTCCGTGTGTTGAGCCATGAAGTAATGCATATAATATCTATTAAAGTCACTGTCCCGCCAACAACAGGTAACTTTTACAACACAGAACCGTTTCAAAATCAAAGTGTTGAAGGAATAAAATAATGCATAAGTGTTGATTGAAAGTCTGTATTTAGTCACGAATACTTAAAAATACCTGTAATTGTGTATGGGTAAAATTAATTTAGAGTTGGTAACTCTTAATTCGGGTAATGTTTTGCCTGGCAGGTTAAGGCGTTTATATTATAGTTTTAGAGTTCGAATTCGCAACATATATAAGCTACATATATACCGTAATTTGTTGTAAAATTTGCCTGTTGTTGGCGGGGTAGTTTCCTTTCAATAATATTCAAACTATAAGCCATACAACTTTATAATTGTTCAGTGGGTGTATCAGAACATGTATATTATACACCCATAAGTTTGAAACCTTCCATGACCTTGACATTTGGATAAAAAATTACTGAAAAATAAATTGGAAAGCAAAATGTGTGACATTTGCTTAACATTTTTTAACAATATTTTTCTAAACTAAAGGCGGAACATCTTTCAGATTTGGTCAGTGGGTGAATTGGGACAATACTTTACATATACGCTCCCATATGTGTCCATCATGACCTTGGCTATTTAGGTTAAAGGGACAATGTCCGTAACTTTTAGCTAATAAAACACACACTAATTATGTTCGCAAACAGTACACACTAAACATGGAATAAGCAAAATTGACGGAATTCAATCGCGGTACAAAAATAAGAAAAACCGCTTCGGGCGTTTGAACTCGCAGCCTAAACTAAAAATACACTCGCTGTAATAATAATGAGCTTGAGCGTGAAGTTGTCGACATCATATACATATTACCCAATACATGCTGCGGTGAGTCAGACGGTTAATTGGTTATGCTCAATATCTGCTTACATACGGACGGTGTCCCTTTCATAGTAATTCATGTGATCATTTAAGGTTCTTATAAACTCTTGTTTTGTGATAGTACGCTTATTTTAATTATATGTACAAGTGTTGGCAATAGAATTAATCTTTATGATTTTAAAAAAAGTGCAGCCAATTCCTCGAGCTTTCCAGATGTAACATTTTCACAACAATAAGCGGAAGGTAATGTTTGACTTAATTGAATGCATAGCATATTTCATATGAAACTGAAGCACATTATGAAGGTTTTCAGTTGTGTTTGGTTGATTCTAATAATCTTCAAGATCGCCTCAAGACCCTTTAACAATATCTTGGATCATATACCACCGATATTTTCCTTATGGTTTTGCTTACTTTTAATTAAGTCGCACTGCTCTAAATAAATGTATTTGTCAAATACAAAAAATGTTGATATTTACTTCAGACATGCATTACCGGCATCGTGATTTTGCGGCTGCGGCTTTCTAGTGTATATTAACGTTGCAAACCTAGGTTCCGGTAAGGAGGCGGCAGTTGTCGCACACCTCAAGTTAGAAGCACAGACACACCCGGGCATCTTCAAGAATTGTCATCCCACAACAATAAATTAGCAACTACCTGCAAACCAGTATCACCGCAGGGAAGCCAGACTCCACATCGTCCAGCATATAACATGTGTCTGTACACACACATACACACCCTGGCCATACCCGAACAATCCATAGTTATACATACTAATAAACTCCCCCATAACCACGGGAATACATATCCCGAATTTCCCTGGACCCCTTAAGTATAAATACGTATCAAAAGCCCTGTAACTACGGACTATACGTATCCCGCGCCCCTTAATATAATTACGGCATGCCTTGTCCCCATGCCCTCAAGTATAAAAACGTGATAAACGCCCTGTAAAAAATGGGCTAATGTGTATATGATAACAAACCCTGGGGACTAGCGCCAGTAAAGACTGCGTTTGAAACTTTCGCGTCTCCCCGCTGCGGGTTCGAATCCCACTGGGAGCTGTAACTGTAAGTAAGAAGGTGTCGATTGTTTGGGATGGAGTTTGGTATACATTACTGGTTCTGCCAAGGAAGAAATAGCTAGCCTGCCTCCACCACGAAAAATTCGACCGTCATATATAGCAAAAACTTCGCTGAAAATGACGTAAAACACCATACAAACCAGGACAACGCACACAGCGACCGGTAAGACCGCGGCGTAACGAATGTCATACAAGGGGTCGTGAGTTCGATGGGCCAAGTCTTTCGGATGAGACAATGCAGACTGGGTTCTCCATTCACACGCCACCACACATGCCGTGCAATATCAGTAGACATATCCCTAAAGGTTCAATACTCATTCCACACCCTAATGTGCCTGGTGTTTCGGGACGCAATATAGGCAGATGGACTATAAATCTTAGTAAACTCACAGAACACCATAAGAAGTCCCAAACTATCAAGAATAGAGTAAATAATCTAACTCATGCACGCGTCATAATTCTCAAAAATGAAAATGCATCACTCTGTGAAAAGTTAAACACGTAACAGATCGTATATCTCTATACGACCAAAAACAACAATCTCTTTCCTACGGCAATGTAAGATAATATGTAAATGTGCGACATTGGCTGTTTCCAGCGTTGCTACGTGATTACTTTTTTTGACTATTAGTTCGATGGTGGCGACCGGGTAATGAACTCGAGACCCTCCAAACATTGTCACAAGTATAATAGTCAATTCAGTTTTCATGAAATTATTTATTTATTGTCGGAGGGCATTTAACACGAAACATTAGCTACGAATAGCTATTAACCGGCATAGAAGTTATAGCCAACCCATTCGTTTCTGATAGTATATTCATGTAATTGTTATTTAGAATGTATAAAGGTTGTTATACAGTAAGTATACTAGTCAAAATAATGGAATTTAGTGTACGGTCACTCTGACGTCACAGTGTTACTGAGTCTGTCTCAGCTCGTTGGTTATTTAAACACCTCGATGGGCTACGCCCATCTCGGTTAGCCCATATCGGTGTTTAATTAAGCCAACTCGCTGAGACCGTGGCTTTCTAGGCTATTGTTTTTTTTGTATTATATTTACACGAGCATATTTGTGTTTTACTTATATTGCCTATTGATGCTGCCTTGTTGGTTAGAGATTAGATCATGGCGGGGATTTCTTTATTTACACTGTCCTGTTTTAATGGGATGACAGTAGGGTAAGTGTGAGGTTTGGTGCACCCTAGAACCGGTTTAAACCCCCAGTGGCCTACTTTGCCACTGACCCTTCCAAGGCGGTAGCCCTATTGTCAACCCTTTTTGTGTTTGTGATGTCGTTTGCATTTATTATTGCTTTTGCCTTCTTGTTTGTCTGTTTGCGTGTTTGTTTCTGTGTTTTGTGGTTTACTGTCCTCCTTGAATGCTACTTTCCCTGTCCGATCTTTTTATATTTCTATTACATAGAATACAGACAGAATGCGCGAGTAACACCATACTAGTAGCCCATATCTGTCTCCAAATAAACCAAATCGCCGATTCGCATTATGTTGTGTATTTCACGCTGGATTGGAGATACTGAGTAAGGCTGTTATTGCATGTATATATTGAGTAAGACTGTTATAGCTTGTATATATTGTGAGGCTCTTATTGCCTGTATATATTGAGTGAGGTTCTTATAGCCTGTATATATTGAATAAGGCTCTTATCGACGTATTGACTGCATATATCGAGTAAGGCTAAGGCTCTTATTGCCTGCATATATCAAGTTATGCTGTTATAGCATGCATATACTGAGAAAGGCTGTTATTGCCTGTATATATTGAGTAAAGCTCTTATAGCCTGTATACATTGAGTAAAGCTCTTATAGCCTGTATATATCGAGTAAGGCTTTTATAGCCCGCATATACTGAGTAAGGCTCTGATTACCTGTATATACTGAGTAAGACTCTTATAGCCTGTATATATCGAGTAAAGCTCTTATAGCCTGTATATATCGAGTAAAGCTCTTATAGCCTGTATATATTGAGTAAGGCTCTTATAGCCTGTATATACTGAGAAAGGGTCTTATTGCCTGTATATATCGAGTAAGGCTCTTATAGCCTGTATATCGAGTAAGTCTCTTATAGCCTGTATATATTGAGTAAGTCTCTTATAGCCAGTATATACTGAGTAAGGCTCTTATAGCCTGTATAGTGAGTAAGGCTCTTATCGAGTAAGGCTCGTATTGACTGCATATCTTCTCTGTGGACTCTTATCGACGTATTGACTGCATATATCGAGTAAGGCTAAGGCTCTTATTGCCTGCATATATCAAGTAAGGCTGTTATAGCATGAATATACTGAGTAAGACTCTTATAGCCTGTATATATCGAGTAAAGCTCTTATAGCCTGTATATATTGAGTAAGGCTCTTATAGCCTGTATATACTGAGAAAGGGTCTTATTGCCTGTATATATCGAGTAAGGCTCTTATAGCCTGTATATCGAGTAAGTCTCTTATAGCCTGTATATATTGAGTAAGTCTCTTATAGCCAGTATATACTGAGTAAGGCTCTTATAGCCTGTATATTGAGTAAGGCTCTTATCGAGTAAGGCTCGTATTGACTGCATATCTTCTCTGTGGACACTGACCCGTGCACGTCGGGGGGAAAGCACTACAACACTGATTGGTTAGCATCCCTTGTCAGGATCCCAGTCAGTGTTGTTGACCAAGATCGGTGTCGTCCCCTTTGTCCCGCCCGCCATGCAACATCGCCAGGAACAACCATCGAGGGGAAGCAGTTAGTTGAGCGTCGGCAGCCTGCATGTGGAAATCCCAGTGTGATTGGCGTGGTATATGTGGGCTTTGTACATATGGAATGCGTGAATACGCTATAACTCAGCAGCTGAACGGATCCAACGTGGGGAAGCCTGGCGAGGTACATGGAGCATATGAGTCAGCAACCTGCGTGCCTATAGAACTTGAGGCCTCCGGGAACGCAGGTTGTAGAGGCGGGATGGCCCAACAACAGGACCCCGGCCATGTAGGATAGGACACACAGTAGCGGATGTAGGGCAGCACCACCTTGCAGATGTAGGAACAGCAGCACTCCAGACAACACTTCACCGCCACAGCGACAACAACATAGAGCGATAGCGACACATCATCAACACATCTACAAGAGAATCGACGCAGACACCACAACACACAGATACCACTACGCATCTGAACTAGAACAAGCCCAGACATAATGCCGAGTCACGGGGGATTCTTCCCGGGGCTCATATGGTAGCGGGACTTTAAACCATAGAACACAACCACTTGACTGCATATATCGAGTAAGGCTCTTATAGCCTGTATATATTGAGTAAGGCTCTTATAGCCTGTATATATTAGGTAAGGCTCTTATTGCCTATATATATTGAGCATGTCTCTCATAGCCCATATATATTGAGTAAGGCTCTTATAGCCTGTATATATTGAGTAAGGCTCTTATAGCCTGTATATATTGAGTAAGGCTCTTATATCTTGTATATACTGAGTAAGGCTCTTATATCTTGTATATACTGAGTAAGGCTCGTATTGACTGCATATATCGAGTAAGGCTCTTATAGCCTGTATATACTGAGAAAGGCTCTTATTGCCTGTATACATTGAGTAAGGCTCGTATTGACTGAATATATCGAGTAAGGCTCTTATAGCCTGTATATTGAGTAAGGCTCTTATATCCTGTGTATACTGAGTAAGGCTCTTATAGCCTGTATATATTGAGAAAGGCTCTTATTGCCTGTATATACTGAGAAAGGCTCTTATTGCCTGTATATATTGAGTAAGGCTTTTATAGCCTGTATATATTGAGAAAGGCTCTTATTGCACCCGTTCCGGTTACTATTATCTACTGGAAGTAGGAAGTTATGAAGGTTATGAGGCTGCTTACAGCAGTAATAAGGGACGCCCTTTATCCCCTGAGGTACGCTATTATCTAGTCGGATAAGGTAATAAGGGACAGTTTGGAGAGGCTGTCGGACAGCCAATCAACTGGCTCCATTTCGCGCGTGCGCATGTCGGCCACTAACTCTCAGCAGCCGCCATGTTGAACTAAATAAAATGCGTGTAATTCGACCAAGAAAGTCAACTCGGACATACATTATTGGAGGAGGATCGAAGAGAAAGACTATAGAAGACCATATCCTGCCAGTGCTATAGGCACAAACGTCCACGTCGGAAAACAACCACATTGGCAATGTCAATAAGGGAATACAAGGTCAAGGTCTGTACAGTATGGAATCATTGTTTTTACCATAATTTGTGTAATTTTAGCTGTGACAGTTGGGATTGCATGGTCTTCTTGAACTTATAGGCATACTTGACACAATCAGTTCAGTTATGATCATATACATTCAGAGCTGTAGTATTTAGATCAGCTGAGTTTTTTTTGACGTGAGCAGCCGAATTTATCCTTCTGTCCGAGATTAGACGAAAATTGCCCCTACTCAGTAGTCAATTTGGGTATTAATCCCGGACAGAAGGGTAAATTCGGATACCATTAGATTTTCATGAATAAAATGGTTACATCTCGTGCATGTTATTGCTGCATAAACAACCACCGTATTTCAATAGAACAAAACTTAAATACCACAACTGCATGCAAAAGAGAGGAAAGACATGCCGATATTGTCAGTGGACATGCCGATATTGTCAGTGCTCGAAGACCACTGTTAGTGGTTGGAGGTGGGACATTTTTATTGTTTACGGTCCCTATTTGGAAACTTCACTCCTCCTACTCACACACCTGATGCTTTCCTGGTAACATTGTCGATTTGTGTCAGCTGTGGGCGGGTTTAAGTTTCCAAATACGTGCGAATACGTGTCAGCGCGAGATATGTCGAAATGTAAACATTCCAGAAAATGTCTGCTAAAAACATGGACAGTCTTATGAAAATGCCTATGATCAACGAGGTATTCTTCTGTTTGGTGAGTTTTATGCATGCACACGTGGTATTTAAGCTTTAATCTATTTAAATACATGTACGGCGGGTGCTCATGTTTATGCAGACATTCTAGGATACCCATTCATAGAGAGGAAGTTGTCCTAGCCAGGGTCAGGATAGGGCGTACACACTGTACTCATTCATATTTATTACAAGGTGAGCAGTTGCCTGAATGTATACCCTGTTTTGTTGGAATGTGTAGACTTTGATCCTATGCAACAAAGATACTACACAGTTAAACCAAGCCATGGATAGCACACTGGAAACCAAGATAGAAAAGATTGGACACAAGGAAAAAAGTACTGTAAGTTCTGGATATTGCCTATGGCAAAATATATCTTAATATTCACATGTGAGACTTATATCAATACCTTATATATACATGTATTATGGTCTGGATCAGACCTTAGATCAGAAAACTTAAAGCAACTTAACAGTCACAACAATTGAGGAGAGAAAATGGAATTCTAAACCATTCTCAGGATTAACAGTAACAAAAGTTGAAAAGCGGCTCTGTGATATCATCACAAATGCGGCTCTGTGATATCATCACAAATGCGGCTCTGTGATATCATCACAAATGCGGCTCTGTGATATCATCACAAATTATGATATAAAAAGTGTGTATGTTTTTTCAGATACTAAAGTTATGTCATATTTTGATACCATAATCTGTATTGCATGTGCAGACTTTTGGAAGTGCCAATGTCAAGAGCACCACCATTCTAATTTATTTCATTTATTTTGATTTTCTTTTTCACAGAATCCAAACCAAAAAAGCGCAAGAGAGAAAAAACGACCCAAGTCTCAGAAAAGGGTAAACCTTTTATCTAATTTTAGTCGAAGAATGAAGGAGTGATTACTGGTGACCTTTAATTATAATATTGATCCCAATCACTGCACAGTAATAAATGAAAAGACAACAGAATTGTACAATACATGGTGGTGTATTTGTCCGTTAAAGTAGACTAGGCCTGCCTCCCTTTTATCTAATTTTATGCGATTGTGAAATGAGTACAGATTTCCAGCAGTATTTATAGCCTATAATGCATATGTATTCCTTTTTCCTGTTTCAGGCAGCATATATGTACATATCTGATTGAAAATGACGACATTAACACTGGTATTAGTCCATAAGAAGAAGTGAGACGAGATCGACGATTGGCAAGAAAACTATAACAACTTTACTTAGTTTGAATGATATTGTTATAATAATTATTAAACACTCATTCTGATATGATCTATGGCTTCTGGCAATTTACTATTTATACTTAAAAAAAAAAAAATACTACTAAGTTATCAAACAAAAACTCTACTTCCAAGTTATATGTTTACTATATTTATCACAAATTCCTAACTATATTTATCACAAATTCCCAGACTTTAGATGGACAATAAGCAATCAGAAGTTTGTATCAAGCATTATAATGTGCAGCGCAATTTATTAATCCAGTATCATTTTGACTTGAAACCTGATAGCATATAATTAAAAAAGGGGGTTTTCAGGGGGTATTCTATCATAATTAGTATATTATTGGTAATAATATTCAAAAACATTCGGCTTTTGACTAATATAATTAACATTAATGATTCTAAAATGCATCTTATATAGCAACAGTTGTTTTTTTAAATCAAGATTGCTGTCTGTCCCTTTTAACATTTTGAATATTTGTATTTGTTATTGGTAGAGGTCAGAACAATCTCATTAAAATCAGACCCTTTGACACACTATGATACTCTTTGCTATGATACTCTTCGCTACTAGGATCTGACGACTTCCCATTACAGGTCACGTCAGATTGATCTTACGATTAGCCAATCAGATTTGAGCCTACAAAATTGTTCGGTATTGACAGATTCACTGTGCATGTCTACGCTTGGTATTGAAAGAGACAATGTCCGTAACTTTTAGCTTATAAAACACAAATGGATTGCATTGACAAACATAATACACCACCCATATTGAATATTTACTGAAAAAAAAAGAAAAAAAAGATTGACGGAATTTAATAGCGGTTAAAAAAAAAAACGATTTGTGGGATTGAACCCACACTAAAATGACACTCGTGTGTCAGTGATCCAGTACGCTATCGACTGAGCTAATCGGTCCACATGTACTACGGCATACTGTTTAGGCTATCTAATGTCATTTTTGTTTATTCAGTTCACTCGAATGTCATCTAAAGTGCATATGAAACGCGCGATTTCATTGGTTGAATTTAGTTGGAATTTAGTTGATCTTCTCCTGAATATTGATTAGATGAAAGGTCGATCTGACGTGACCTCAAAGGTAATGTGGTCAGATCCAATAGCGGAGAATATCAAGGTGTAATTAGGATATGATTTTAATGAGATTGAGGTCAGAATAAATCAATGTTTGTGTACTCTCTGATTCCACAGTGAAGATCTTAAGCTACCAAAGAGACAACAGTTATATGTTGGTTGTAATAGTGGGACTTATTTATAGGATAAGTGTTTACGGGGTTATTAGGTTTGTTCATATTCATTTTGTAATTTTTTTGTCATGCTCATCTTTATCATGATGCCGCGTATGCAAACTTGGAAATATGGTAAATGGAGTGTCTACTATAGATTTTGCAGCAACTCTGCAGTTACGCAGGTAAGAAGGTTCCAGACCCATTCTCCATACTTTATCTTGATGTAAATGGAGGATGAGCCTGGCATGTTCATTCCTGTCAGTTGCCATATAACCCAGTTCAATTCAGGAGTGCAATATTTATACGAGGAAGAAAGAGAAATGGCAGATTTTGGTGGAGAAAAAGAGACATTTCGAGAGGAAAAAAATAATTTACTATGAACAACATTTTTTTTCAAAACGTATGTATTGTTAGCAAATAATGATTGCGTACTTAAAGATAGTGAAATAAAAAGCATGTATCACCGGACTTGTTTTTGAGAAAAAGGCAGTTATAACCATAGCATTTCCTAAACTGTATAGGTTTTCTTTAACTTTCATACCTCCGTTGTATTTAAGTGGATTTGTCATCAAGTCAGTAATATATTTAAAGTTAATTACTGTCTGTCAGGCAGACATTTATGCGCTAAAGCTACAATGGCTAAACCAATGCTAAACCAAGAAATAATGAAATCTAGTTTCTGTATTGTTGACATGATGTTTCTGTATAGTTGACATGATGTTTCTGTACAGTTGACCTGATGTTTCTGTATAGTTGACATTATGTTTGTATTGTTGACATGATGTTTCTGTATTGCTGACATGATGTTTCTGTATAGTCGACATGATGTTTCTGTATAGTTGACATGTTTCTGTATTGTTGACATGATGATGTTTGATGTTTTTGTATTGTTGACATGATGTTTCTGTATTGTTGACATGATGTTTCTGTATATTTGACATGATATTCTGTATTGTTGACATGATGTTTCTGTATTGTTGACAAAGAGAATGAAATAAATTTTCAATTTTGCAACAAGTAATCGTATATTTCACAATTTATAGTTGAATGACCAGAACATAGTGAAATGCGTTTCTTTTCTTACACTGCTGTCTTGTATGGAAGCCATGTTTAATCAATTAATAATCATAACATTGATGTTTCTGTATTGTTAAAATGTAACTGATGTCTCTGTATACATTGATGTTGCTGTATTGTTAACATGTAACATTGGTGTTTCTGTATTATTAACATGTAGCATGGATGTTTCTGTATTGTTGATGATATGTATGTATTGTTGACATGTAACATTGATGTTTCTGTATTGTTAACATGTAACATTGATGTTTCTGTATACATTGATATGCCTGTATTGTTGATGATATGTCTGTATTGCTGACATGTAACATTGATGTTTCGGTATACATTGAAGTTGCTGTATTGTTAACAGGTCACATTGATGTTTCTGTATACATTGAAGTTTCTGTATTGTTAACATGTAACATTGATGTTTCTGTATGTATTGATGTTTCTGTATTGTTAACATTTCTATATTGTTGAAATGAGATAAAATTGATGTTTATTGACATTATTTTTTTGTTGATATAATGTACAATAAAGTTGTAATATGCTAGCTAATTTGTTTTTCATTTTTTCAAAAGCCAGAATTTCGTTACTATATTATAATGCTGTTTTAGAAGATAGACCTTTTGAAGAATAAGAAGCTGGAGAAATCATGTTGTCCTACTAGATCTTTCCATATAAGCTGTTGATATAGCTCTTACATTTTCTTTTCTAAACACCACCACATGTGAGCATGAGTTTAACAAGATTATTATTTATCAATGCATTAGTGGTATTGTATCAATAATATCTGGTCTCAAATATGCCATGCCATCTAAAAGAAAACGTTGGCACTGTGACACTGAAAGTCAGGTCGGGTTCTACAACAGGCGCCGAATTGTATGCTGTATACTATACTGGGAACAATATTTAAGGGAACTCCACATTGACTCATATCGCATATAGATACAAATGGAGTTGCGGGAGGACAAGTCCGATGGAATGTCAATATCTGGTCCATGCACCATGTGCATCCATGCATGCACGACATCTCCGTGGCATACTTGATATCAAACGGCGGATTGTCTCCCTTGGAATTCGCCGCCATTCGTCCTGCAAGGCTTGCCTCAGCTGTTGCAAATTGTCCACCCTGAGCCGTCTTGCGAACCATGCGCCCCAAAACAGCCCAAAGATGTTCGATGGGGGACATGTCTGGAGACGTAGCGGGCCAGGGCAACGTTGCCACACCTTGCTGCCCACTGGTTCCTGAGACGATTGTGTGCTCTGCTGAGACACTCCTTTGAAAGGAAGCCGCACTTTTCAGTCTGTTTCGCATGGTTGACTTTGACAATTGGATACCCATGGCAGCTCTGAAGTTATCCCTTAATTCTGGTGCAGAAATGAACCTATTGCGCAAAGCGGTGATTCGGATGTAACGGTCCTGCAGGGGGGTTGTCTTTCGTGGCCTTCTCCTACCACCTCTAATCTTGACCCCGTTAGTTGATTTCGGGTACTAGTAACCAGTCTAGAAATGACACTTTTTGATTTTCCAAAGTGTCTAGCAATGGCATTTTGAGATTGGCCAGCGTCAAACATGCCTAGAGCACGCAATTTTTCATTTTCGCTCATGTACACCCTTGCGACCATTTTCGAACGTTTCACACCATCAGTGTGACATGTGGTTGTACCATTGAGAGGCACATGCAAGTAACAGGATGTGCCATCCTGAACAGCATGATCTGCACGTGCATTAGGCAAAATGTTATTAGGTTTGCTGTCCTCGTTCGTTAGATATCCGAATAATAACAGAGCCGCCCATGACCATATCAATCCGAATGTGCAGGGGGCTGCCTTAACTATTTTCCCAGTATAGTATGAGCAGGTCACGTTCTGCGACAGGCGCTAAATTGGACACTATATGAAAAGTACTTTAGCCAATCTGGTAGACCCAAAGTTTTATCATTTGTTGATTTAAAACTGATTATATTTCCTGTCACGTACGAAGGAGTGCAAGTCGGAAATTTACGGAGTTTTCGTGAGATACTCTTACTAATAACATGTTTATTACATTTCTATGAGTGAAAGATAAGAAAGTACCACAAGTCCGCCATCTCATGAAGTATTTCCCTATAAACCATCCGAGCAGTTAAATAATATAATAAATTCAGAGAAACAATAACTGCTTGAAATCTCTGTGGAATAAAACTTAACTTTTATAATACAAAATCATGCATACAACAAGTATACCAGTAGAAAACGCAACCGATTACATGCAGAATCTTGAGAACAAGCAGTTCCTTCAGGATTGGTATAAATTAGCACAAATATAACTTGAAATATGGAAAAGCTATGATGAGATTGATTTTGGTAGTGATGCAATGCAGTTCGTAACAGACGTGAGGATGAAGTTGCTGATAATTGTATTACAGAACATGCTCTTCCGTTGTTTTTAGTAGAAAGGACACCTTTATTTTGCATAGATCTACAATCTTTACGAAACGTATGCAGTATATAAGATCTCAGACGAGTTCTTCAACCAGATTCGGCAGCTTATAGCTGTGTTGTTGTCCTTTGAACTTACAACAATGCCTACTGTTTGCCCTTTTAACACACTATCACCTTTTGCATCCGATCTTTACCAAACTCATACAGTAGTTATATATCCAGAACACGTTAACCCTGCCACTTAACAAGGCAGTGAGGGTTGAGGTCAATTAAGTTTAAACTGCCATTTATACATTCCACGGGCATTGATGTTAGCTTTTTGATTCTACTATAGGAGAGAGGCATTCCTCTTCTATTTTTCAAAAACAGCTTTGACATAGATCATTAGCAAACTGCATCGACACATTCAGTACAATTATATATATCTTAAATCGGTATTGTATATATGTATTGCATTGATTTAGCCATGATATATAACTGAAAATAAACAGATATACTATGTGCAAACGTTTTTTCCTGTTTTCAAGAATGTCGAATTTCATTGACCAGATTTTCAAATGGTATTATATTTTCCTGTTGTATTAAACTGCAAAACACTAGAGATAGACAAATGACGATAGAATAGACTGAGAAGACAGAGTTTATTTCCATTTTGAAGTATTGGACTTTCAGATGGAGGTAGAATGTACTTTCAGAGGCTGGTATTATAAATACAATTTAGCATTGTTACGTCTTGGTACTTAATGGAGGCGATCTGGAAGAATAATGGGTGTCAATCAAATACGAGTAAAACCATCATAATGTGTTTCAGTTGCATATTCAGTGTGCACATAGACAAAACTATATATTGAAATAATACAGTTTGGTAAGAGGCAATCAATGACTCATCTAGTTCTTGGTGCAAAACCATGCATATAAATTTAAATCTTGCCTTAAAGCTATATTCATTAAATCGTGTTTTTAGAACTACACTTCTATTGAATACTATGTACGGTTTCAAGCAATATGAAGTTCAGAACCCTTTACGGATTTAATAACACACTGAGTTGTCGTGTTTTCCACCCAAACAGGTTAATAAATAATATAAATTCAACCGAACTTAACGCGCGGATTATATAATGCATGCGTACATTTTATATTTTAGTCATATTTTCTTGTATTTGCACCAGTTAGACTTCAAAAATAAATGCCAGTGCCATTTGTACACATGAAAGCAATTAAGAATGAAATGTGTATAGCGTTGAATCATATTGAGGTAATGAGGTAGTGGTTTATACACACACATGCACGTGCGCGCGCGCCCACCCCTACTGTTGCTATCAAATAGTTTTACATGGTTCGTGTTTGTTCGGAGCTTAACGTCATTTTTTCAGCACATTGCAGGCTGTATGACGGTCGACATTTAGTGGTGGAGGCAGAACATCAAGTGAGGATCGAGTCGTGCCGCATACATGCCTTTATTTTCTATATAAGGCGCGTCATAGCTCTATGGTAAGTGTAATGCTGTTGATTAATGACAACTAATGACAACTAATTCTTATCATTCTTAAACCAATACGATAAAAAGCCCGCACCTCCACTCGGCTACTTCCCTGAATACTTAACATATTCTACTTAGTACATAATAGCAAACATTATGTTAATGAGGACCGAAACACTGGATTGGTGCACATAGTGTAAACTATTTGGAGATAAATGGATATGAAATATTCAACATTAGCTTTTGTATGAAGACTTAGGGAGCGAATCATTGCACTGTGGTTCTGCGATTGTATGGGCTGGCTCGTCTTGCCAGTTGGTCATGGTATACTGTGCCGTGTCAACGTTTCTTTGACATATTATTAACGCAAACAGGCAAAACAGTCCCAGACACACAGTATCAATTTGCTTTGTGTCATGTGTCATTGATAATGAGATTTATAAACTTACCGAGGTCTCTAGCTGTCTATGATAATGGTAAGAGGTAGTTATTAAATTTGAATGTGCAATTAATTATAACTGATTTTATTTTTATTCAGATCATTAAATGTATTCATATGTGTAGAACATAATTATAAACAGATAGAAAACTTCTTATCAAGCATCTTAACATTTCTGTTTGACTCCTCGCTCAACTATTTATTTGTTTTGATAATGATACATTCAGAAGATTCATAATGAATCGTAAAATGTGAATATTATATACAGGATTTGAAATTAAATTTTTTCATCCATAGGACAAGTAACTTACACAATTTACTTGTCCCCAGTCAAATTTACTTGTCCCCGCACTTCATGTAAAAGTGATACAAAAAACAAGATGAATCATGAAAGTGACATTACATTCAATCAGTTGCATTCCACCAATGAAAACAACATGGGTTTTATTTGTCATTTACAATGTGCTCACCAATGTTTTGACATTTTTTCAGTCACAAGTTTTAAAAATGTAAAATTCACTTATTTTTATAAAATTTAGGACAGGTCACCTGGGACGTAGAATCTACATGGCACAGGACAATGGGACAACTGTTAATGTCAAACCCTGATGTATCTTTATTTTTAAAGTAAGACATTGTATAACAAATTGGTTAAAGTTTAGCACATCATTTCGGCTTTCAATGAAATGACATGGGAAACTTAGTTTCCGTCAACCTACTTTTTTGCTTAAAACGTTAAATTAATTAAAATACCATCAAATGCAAGGACGTACTTGTGTCTCAAATGATGGTTGAGCACTGTATTTATTAACCGCTACTGTAAGGTATGACCCCATAAGTTTTTTTTTAGTTTTTTTTTTACAAAAACAGATCATGCGGTTTGTCCAATATGTAGGCCTACAGTGTAGCTACGCCAATGAAATGTTGGAAAGTATGATGGGTCAGGGGCGTACCTAGGTATACTCCTATACGCCCGTGCGTATAATTAAGAGTTGGGTGTCGGAAAATGAGAAAGCTAAAAATGCAATAAAAAGTGAGGACGAAGGTGGTTAGGGTGAGGGGGAATAGCTTCAAAATGCGTTTCTAAGTCGCTAAAAACTACTTATTTAGAACTAAATTTTTCAGGCTAAATTTCCCCGACCCCCACCAGCGGGAGCGGGACACATACTCGCACACCCTCCCCCGTGCGTATACCCAAAAACTCTCCAGGTACGCCCCTGTGGGTTTTGACATAAATAAAACGGTGTCTGGTCCGAATCATCCATGGTCCGAACAAACGTGGTACCCATTTTGTGACGTAATAGGATTCTCAGACATTTAAATTCGCTTCCCCAAACATTCAATTCTGTAAACTACTCAGTATAGATCTAATTAAGAATAACAATGGAAAACGTAGTAAGTACAAACTAAGTTTGAACTGTTGCGAGGATTTAACATTTACAGTAGGTGAGTTAGTGCCCATAGAAGTTCAACCGGAGAGAGATCAACAAACTGATAGAAATTAGAATGGATACACGTTAATAGACTAATAGTGCATAAAATACCACGTCTACGAACGGCAAGACGATTTTTTGATATGTGCCATCCTCAGTCTAGGGTGCATCTATAAACGTCCGTATATGGCAAGCCAGGTCGAAGAACTAGGATTAACGATCGATAAACTATCGAATACTAACCTATATTTTCGAGCGAAAACATAGGATAACTCTCGTGAACCCAGTTTTACGTTCGATAAACTAGGTTTCTCGATTGAACTAAGAATTTCGGTCGTTATCCTAAGTTCACGAGTGTGAACCTATGTTTACGGGCGTGAACCATAGTTTACGGGCGTGAACCATAGTTTACGAACGTGAATCTATTTTTACGAACATAGGTGAACTTGTGTTTACGACCGTGAACATGGGTTTACAACTGTGAACATGGGTTTACGACCGTGAACATAGGTTCACGCTCGTGAACATAGGATATTGACCAAAAATCATAGATTTGTTCGAGAAACCTAGTTTATCGAACGTAAACCTAGGTTCACGTTCATAAACTATGGTTCACGCTCGTAAACATAGGTTCACGTTCGTAAACTATGGTTCCATTCGTAAACATAGGTTCACGTCCATAAACTATGGTTCACGGTCGTAAACTATAGTTCACGTTCGTAAACTATAGTTCACGTTCGTAAACTATGGTTCACAGTCGTGATTGGCTATGCTCATAAATCACAGATGTGGTAGTCAGTTCTCACTAAAGATGTGATTGTTTTATATTCTTTAAAATAGTTAAGTTCATTACGATAAGTACCTTTAACTATAGTATAGGAAGTGTACCTTTAACTATTTAAAAGAATATAAAACAATCACATCTTTAGTGAGAACTGACTACCACATACATACCGGTCCGAAAGCATAGTTACAAGTCGATAAACCCTGTTTTACGAACGTGAACCTATTTTTACGAGCGTGAACCATAGTTTAGGAGCATAAACTATAGTTCACAGTTGTAAACATAGGTTTACGTTCACGGTCGTGAACCCATGTTCACGCTCGAAATTCATAGTTGATTTGATAATCTTAGTATATCGACTGTAAACCATGGTTTACGTTCGATAAACTAGGTTTCTCGATTGAACTATGAATTTCGGTCGTTATCCTATCGTACGAGCATGAACCATAGTTTATGAACGTGAACTTGGGTTTACAAGCGTGAACTATGGTTTACGGACGTTATCCTATGTTTACGCTCGAAAGTATAGGTTAACATGCTTTTACGTTCGAAAAACCTAGTTTATCGATCATTAATCTTAGTTTTTCAACCATGAACCTGGGTTCACGTAATTATTGGACAATTGGCTTGCCATATCAGTATGTAAAAAAAGCACCCAAAGACATCAAATAAATAAAATTAGGACACGCGTGTGCGCAAATCTCGGACTCCTGAGTCATGTTCTTGGCGCTTGTTTTAGACAGCGTTTTTTCTGCAGTAGCTTGAGCAATTAAAATAATACATAATGTACATCATTTTATATCATTAGAACTGGTATGTTTGGTGGTAAATAAAAATACCTTTTTATGAAAATGATGGCTTCATGACACTCTCATATGCCAGTTGATGTAATAGTTAACAGAAACTAATTCTTTTTTCATAGGCCTACACTTGGTAAACTTAATGGAAGATGGATTTGTTTTCTCAATTGTTAGAATCAGGAGGGTTTCCTGAATAAACACTGTACTGTCATCATGTATAATTATAATGTTTTGTTATATAGCAAACCAGTTTTCAAACATAATTTAAATATCAACACCATAATATTTAATAAATTTTAAAAATCGGGTTCTTCAAAAGCTCACCAATTGATTTAAATAAAGACACTGGATTTGAGCTGGTAAAAACACATAATGGTAAATAGAAAAGAAAAACAAGAGGCACCAGTCTACAGAATAAGTCATAGCAGTTTGTAACAGTGCCAGAGTAAAATGTTAAAATGTGATTATGTTTACAAAGTCAAGGACCTTAAATAATCATTTTCACCTATAAAGGTATTATTAAACTGCATGTCTTTAGCCTTCTTACCTACCCTTTTACTATATACCAATCTATATGAAAACAAAAAACAAAAACATTACAGTCATCAAAAGGCTTATATTACAAATAAAACTTGCAGCTGTACTGCAATACAGTTAAAGTATTGCAACATAATGCAATATATTTTTGTTGAAAACACAATGCAATACCGGTATATATGTTTTGGCTCAGCCCAGGAACTTGTGGCATGTAATCTATAGATACATAATTCAATACATGCACATATGTGCAAAGTTTATGGAATGCCAAATTAAAATAAACTCCCAATTTTTTCAATTCTCTCTTCAGTACTTTTCAGTATTCTCTTCAATTATCTGAATATGTTAAATTCAATTGAAGATAGGTATAATTCAACTGAAGAGGTGCAATTCAATCAAAGTGAGGTCTAAATCAATATTGGAATTGTACTGTCTTCAATTAAATTAGACTCTTCCTCGAACAAGGCCACCGCCATGCGCTGTCTCACCTACCTGGTTCTTGTACAATCACAAGGGGGGTTGGGGTGGAAAGGAGCAATGATGTAATTGGTTACGTTATAGTGAACATAAATACTGCATACCCACACACAGAATGAGTATTCATTATAAAAAAAGAAGAATGACTAAATTTGACTAAAGTTCTTTTGTCTTTAAAGTCAAGGTAAAGGTCATTGATGGGGTTATGTCCCCAGGAGTGAGGAGGGCCGATGCTGGTTGGATGGTTGTATCCGTATGTTCATGCCCAGTAAGTGTATATATGGTTATAGGGTGGGGATCTCAATAGTTTCAAGGTTATGGCACAAGGGCTATGTCCCCAGGGGTGGGGACGGACCTCAGGGTCAGTGCTGGTTGGATGGTTCTGTCTGTTCATTAGTAAGTGTATATATGGTATAAGGAGGGGATCTCATTTCCATGTTATGACCAAGGGGCTATGTCCAAAGGAAAGGGGATCGACCCCAAGGCAGATGTTTGTTGGATGGTTGTAACCATCTGTTCATGTCCAGTAAGTGTATATATGATCATAGAATGGGGATTTCAACAGTTTCCAAGTTATGACCCATGAACTATTTCCCCAGGGGTGGTGACGGATCCCGCGGCGGATACTGGTTGGATGGTTGTATCAGTCTGTTCATGCTCAGTAAGTGTATAACTGTGGCTTCAGAAGAAAACCTTTTAAGGTTAACAAAGTTGGTAAAAGAACATAAGTTTATGCTAATTGCAAAATATGAGAGTTGCATCCTATAGTCCCCTCAGGTTACACTTGTGGGGGACTGAAAACATTGTCAACTGGTTCCCATGTGGGGTTTGGGTACCCCTTCCACTTTATTAAAACATACTTCTTCTTCTTTATTGTCTTCTCGTCTAAAATCTCCTCAACCTCATACACCTCTGAAAAACAAAGGATATTAACTAGACAAAACAAAACCATTAACAGTTTTGGACATAAAACTTCCAAAAAATAAATTTAAGGCAAAGCGTAAACTAAGATTTATTTTTGGAGTTTAAGTTAGTCAGGGTGAAAATAGAAAATGCAATATGTATTTTCACCAAATTTGTTTAATCTATCAACCATTTTCAGATGCTTCAGTGCTTTAAAAAAAATAAACATGCGACAATTGACAAAATGAAAGTGCTAGTCTTCACAAGGGTAAAAACAAGGGCCATAACTCAGGTGTTATTAGTCTGATCTGGCTGGTTTTCAAACTTGCCTAGACTTTTATTGATATAAAGACACTGGCAAAGTTTTTTAAAGATCACATAAAAAATGAAGTCATGTTTATTAGGCAAAAATTAACGACTGACGGACAACTCGTCATTCCATAGACTCTGATGGACAGTAGATCTAAAGGTATAAAATATAAAACTAAGGGAAAGATCAAAAATTAAACGAAGGAGTAAGATTTGCATCTAGACTAAAAGTAATGTACATACCACACTCAGCTTTCACCCTTTTTTCGCACTATGCTTTTTTCCTTCAAAAGAAAAAAATATAATAGTGTCAGAAACCATAACACTTCTTATTTACAGAATCTATTACTCATATAAAAAACATTGCATGATGGTTAACAAAACGATTTTGGTTAACAAAATCTACTGAATTGCTTTGGAAAAAAAAAGATGGAGCCGGAAAGACAAGCTATCAGAAACGTTTGTATTGAAATAATAAATTAGAGGAATGTGACTTAAATACAAAAAGGCAAACGAATCAAATATCAGTGTTTGTAAAAATGTATGCATAAAAAGATTAACATCTGCTTTTAGGCAATGGATAGTTCGGACCCGTCAGTCAAATCCAATTAACACATTCTTGTCTGTAGCCACCTGACCAATGGTATCCCTTACCTTCACCTCTTATCAGATTTAAATAAAAATAAACGTGTTCATAAAACACAAAATGGCCGGAGAACTTGTAATTTTACCAATTAATAAACAATTTCATATGCAAATGAGTTGGGTGGAACTAAGAGCAAAAAACCGAAGTATGTATATACCATGCCACCAACGTTAAAAATCCTCCTATTCATTTTTGATGGAGCCGTACATATTGAACATTAACAGCATTATAAAGTGTCTAAAACATAAATGTTTTATTTTGGAATTTCCCCATGACAAACATAACCAAATAAGGAATGTGCTACCTACACTTCAGTGCAACCATGTGTTTTTCACATTGTATACAATGGTACATATATAGCCCCTACCCAATTCAAACGACAAAGCAATTTTTAA
This sequence comes from Cyrtodaria siliqua, assembly GCA_037043455.1. Taxonomy (NCBI): domain Eukaryota; kingdom Metazoa; phylum Mollusca; class Bivalvia; order Adapedonta; family Hiatellidae; genus Cyrtodaria; species Cyrtodaria siliqua. Next base: position 98,778 of record JAWPHD010007579.1, read on the forward strand.
TGATGTTGGAAATAATATTTTCATAAAACATCAGTATGACCTTTAATTATTGGCTTTTTAGTGTACGATAAATGATAAATTGTTACATTTGTTGGATGAATGGTGTTTTACAACTGTTTAACAGCAAAAGTCATATCTGGTTGGAATTGAATTGAATTGGGTTTTAAGGTGCACCAACACATGAAAAGTTTATATGGCGCCTACATCTGGTTGGAATGGGAAATGGAGATGTGCAAAACCAGACAAAAATGAAGGTGATGATGAATACTGGAAATTAATATGTTTTTGATTCCCACTGAACATTGGGAAATTTCGACCTCCTGTTGTAGAATGACAGTTGGCTATTTCTTAGGCCCAGCTATAACACTTCTTATAAGGTATTACTACCATGCCAAAGGCAAAGAGGCTATGTAAGTAATATAATTTCTATACATATGCATAATTTGTTTCCATTATTGCCTACCTCTTGCAACTGTCTTCCATTTTCGTGCTTTCTCTTTGTTGTTCGTTAAGTCTGACTTGAGAACATTTTCTGTAGCTATTCAAATGTAAGAACATTTCATAATATGTTATCTTAAATAACATTGTACAATTTTGATTTTATTGAGTGTTTCAATTGTGATTTTTAACAAGAGGCACAAGAAGGCATCAAAGCAATAAAACCAGTTCTAGGAGTTATCAGATTTAAATTCGAGACCAACATTCATTTAAATACTCTAGGCTTATAATTTGAACTAGGCAGGGAAACCAAGCAAATATATCTAGTGTCAAAAACCTTATCATTATAAATATAAACATTCTGTAAAAGTTGTGTTACAATCAGGTGATAATAAGAACAGTAAGCCGATATATAGGCAGATATACTTTCAGTTATGAAATTAAATTAGTTGGTAGGTTCTTTAAAACTTAGGTTTATTTCTTAAAAACACTGTTATGAAATATAACATCTGTATGTTTTATATGAAAATTATTCTGATAATTTTACTTGAATGTCATTTTCATCACTCATTTAATATATTTTACAAACCTACTGATGACAGTTCAACAGGCTCCTCTAAATGGTTATGAACACTCATAAGGCCAAATAAAATTATACCTGAGTTTACTGTAACCCGACCGACCCTCTGAAAACACCCACGACTCGTTTTTATTTTATTGAAAAAAAAAAAAATGTTGAAAAAATAGTAATGTTCATGAGATCACGGTGCACTTTTCAATTTCGCGGTGCGGTTTACTGTGCACAGGACTGGTATAAAACAGTCAAAATGGCGTCTCCCAGTGCTGTTTTTGCCGTACAGTTTCAAAAATGTCAGCACATGGAAGCGCTAATGTTATGGCGTGCACTCTCCATAAAGAATCGATTGTTGCATTGTTTGACAAGTACCACAAACAGGTCGGTAAATGCCCCGAGTTCCAGGCCACCTGTCGTAAGTTTGTTTCTAAAACAGTAATATTAATGAGCATATGTTTACTTGCTTCTCAGCACTAAGCATTGGCATCGACTACTACTGCATTATAACTTCTTGAAGAAGTATGCCGTTCCATAATATTTTCTGAACTCAACCTCAATATATGCTCATAATAACTAACATGAGAAATTTATAAATATTTATTACTTTCTGATGTTAGAGAAGTAATATACATGTAAGTCAACACTTTTACAAAACTATGCAAATGGTCAATTAACATTTGACATTATAACTTTGAATATTTTTTCAGCTGTCTGGGAGGCAAGAACTGCTCTTGGTTACATGTATGTCAACCGCAGAATTTGACTACACCTGTGGGTCCCCCATCCTTCCTGACGGTCATATACCGGTATTCAGGAAGAGCATGGAAGTCAAGTCACTCATAACTGGAGATCACCCTGTATGGAGCTGGACTGATCCCAGCCGACTCATGTACTCATTGCTGTTGGAGCTGACCCTCTTTCGGACTTGCGGAAAACATTTAAAACTGTTTTACCCCTTTGTAATAATTGCAAGTGTTTGGGAAAAGAGCCAGTTGTTACCAGGCCTTTTGGGAAACAATAAAACATACACAATTTCATATTGTTATCTATTGTAGTTTTTAAAATACCACATTTTCCCATTCATCAAAGCTCATCGCCACCTTAAATGTAACTTCGCCAAAAAAAAAATAAAAAAAAATAAATAAAATAAAATGCATACCTACCTACCTACCCAATTTTTTTCAGCAATGTTACAGTAAACACAGGTATAATTTTATTTGGCCTAAGCACATCCACTATTTGGTTGGCAAATGTATCGTCTGCAAAAAAAGGTTACCAGTCAAATATAAAACACTTAAAATACTTTTTTGATTTCATCAAACACCCACCATCACCACCAAAATTTAAATTATAAAAAGACCCTCAACTACCAAGAATTAATCCCCTTTTCCAGCTCACACCAACAAAAATAAAAGTGAGTTCCGAAAACAGGGATAACTTTTGGAACAGGGCATGGCAGAGTTATGGTGCCTTTATTACACAGATGGTGAACATGTATGCCAAGTTTCAAAGTTTTCTGTCAACTGTTTTTAGAATATGACTACATTTAAACTTTCTAACCAAAATGTAAATGGTAATAGTGGATATATTTGGTAAAATGATTGACATAGTAATGATCCTTGTCAGATATGGTTGTGTAATGATGATGAATATGTGTGCCAAGTTTCAAGGCTTTGTGACAATTGGTTTTGAAAATACCATATTACATTGTCTGGTGACAAACGAATCACAGTGTTTGTACACATTTGTAATTTAATTAAGTTACGATCAAGTAAAGCTCAATTTTAATCATATTTGAAATCTCACTATCTCAACTACATGAACTTAGCATTTAATTCGATTAAGAGTTGTTGGATTATTTATAATTGTTCTTGTGAAATACATGTAGCCTAATAAAGTACATGACAAAGCGTCAACAACAATGTCTTAATCACATTCACAATATGGTATTGCATAAATTTAGGTAAATTTACAACATCAAATCACTAGAAGGGTGTTCCATGGAACATTTGTGTCACCTGCCGTGTGCCGTGTGCTGGACAATGTAACTGTAAAGTTTAAAGACAGGAGGTGAAATCCTTCATGGATTATGGAGCAGATTTTAAGTTTTATGAAAATGGGCATAACTCTGACAAAATGTAAGTTACTGGACATGTGTAACAACATTCCTTGAGGTAAGATGCAGATGTGAAGTTTCATGAATATAGGTCAACTGCTTTTCATGTTATGGACAAGGTTAGGTTGCATGTTAAAGTGTGATGGGACGACGGACAAGGACGGACGACATTTTATGGACATAGGTCAATTACTTTTCAAGCTATGAACAGTTATGAGCTTAGGTTGCGGTTAAAGTTTTATAATAAAAACAGGGGCTTAAGTCTGTCAAAACGGTAGTCAGAGTTATTTGACACTTGTAATAACATTCCTTGAGGTAGGATGAAGATGTGTGTGAAGTTTCATGAACATGGGTGAAATACTTTTTAAGTTATGGCCAGTTATGAACTTGGCTAGGTTGCAGGTTAGTTTTATAAAAAGGGGCATAACCCTTTCAAAATGAAAGTCAGAGGTATTGGATATGGGTAACAAAATTCCTTTAGGTAAGATGAAGATGTGTGTGAAGTTTTATGAACAGAGGTGAAATACTTTCAGGCTATGGCCAGTTATGAGCTTGGTTAGGTTGCAGGTTAAAGTTTTATAAAATGGGGCATAACTCTGCCAAAATAAAACTCAGTGTTATTGGACATGTGTAACAACCTTCCTTGAGGTAAGATGATGTTTGTGAAGTTTCATGAACATAAGTCAAATACTTTTCAAGTTATGGCCAGTTATGAGCTTGGTTAGGTTGCAGGTTAAAGTTTTATAAAAAGGGGCATGACTCTGCCAAAATAAAACTCAAGAGTTATTGCACATGTGTAACAACATTCCTTGAGGTAAGATGAAGATGTGTGTGAAGTTTCAAGAATATAGGTGAACTACTTTTCAAGTTATGGCCAAGGTTAGGTTGCAAGTTAAAGTGTGACGGGACGACGGACAATGACGGACGACAGACAAAGTGATCCCTAGGTGTCTGCCATATTACGCAGTCGACACAAAAACTACATGTAACAAGTTAAATCTTAAATTCGTGACTGTGAACTTCTGACTTTAATAAACTTGTTTTACCAAGTTTTACCAAGCAAATGAAAGCTTAGATCTACAAACAGATATATTTCATTCAGAATTACATTTATAAATATTATTTAAAACTTTTTTATGGTAAATTAAAAACTAGAAGTATGTATTCAACAATGTACCATACATAGACAACATACCAATTTCTTGTGAGCTCTGATCATCTGGCATTTCATCATGAGTGAGAGTCGTTTCATCATGCGTGAGAGTTTCGGGAGTGCTAAAATATTAATATTAAAAGATAGTAAAATGCATTTACCACATCAAACTACAGGGGATGAGCGATTAAAAATCATTTCATACTTAATTCTTTTTATACTTCATTCTTGAGAGTGAGTGGTGCTAAGCCTGGTAATTTATTTAAAATGTAAAATTATTCAAGCTTTGGTGAGTGGTGAGCAAGTGTAAATATCTACAGCTCAGTTAACAAACAATAAATAAGCCAAGGCATTCATGACGTATATAACTGTTAGGACTGTTCCAGAAAAACATACATAAATTATGTAGGGGATACCTTGGATCAATAATTGTATCTGTAGTGAGGTGGGGTTAACAAAAATCACTTCTATACTATAGGGGATTGTATATTGGGTGGAAAAAATACATGCTTCCGAAGTTATTTTCATGAAATAAAAATCTAATATAAATAAATTTATAACGCACATACATCAAAAAATGCAAAAGCCCATTTGATTTCAAATTGTAATTTCTTAACTAAATAATAACAACTTTGATTTTATGTTGTGATGTACGTTTTTCCACTAGACTGCATGTTACGGTCCTTTGCGCTTTGAATGAAACTGTAAAATCAGGCTTCTATTTGGATGAGTAACATTTGTTAACCTCACTAAAACAGACATAATATTGTTTATTTTAACTAGTTATGTTAATTTATAACAAAAATCATTAAAAAATACGATTTATAAATAGATGACTTGGACTGTCATTTTTTAAAAATCTTTTGAGTTTTTTTAAGGAAAGAAAAAACGGAATGTGTTTTTTTCTGGAACAGCCCTTAACTCACGGTAACAATTCCAGAAGCATACTTTCTGCAGCCAATGGAGATGAAAAGAGATTGATTCAGGTATTGGGTACAATTCACAAATACTAACATCGACAGGAAATCCTTCCACTCTGGTACCATCACAGAGACTATATAAAGAGTTATATATACTTTTAAAAACTTTAACCTACTGTCTACAGACGACTAAGCCACAGCAGACGTTATGGCAATAGCTCGCCGGACTTTCGTCACGGCGAGCTAAAACGGGGAATAATTTAGGATAAATACATGACAGTTATTGAGGTAGTCATATAGCTTTGTTTACTGATAACGAACATGTGTGCCAAGTTTCAAAGCTTTCGGACAATTGTTTTGAGAAATGAGAAAAAAACAAAAACTTTAACCAAAACGTCAAAACGTGTAGATGCCAGACGGAGAGACAGCTTGACGAACAGACTGACTGAAATCACCAAACCAAAAGCCTGGAAGCAACTTCCTCACTAAATGTTAAAATTAACAACTATTTGCAATAGGGCTGTGTTTTTTGCTATGAATATATAACAATTAAATATAAGATACTTGAAATTCTAAAAAATTAACAATAGTTTTAAATTTATATCAAATCCCAATGGATTCATTGCATGTTTACTATAATTTTCATAAATGTACTTGTAATGTGAATCTCAATTACAACATTTTCAACAGAACTGTACTCAATGTTTTTATGCAGAATCACTTAGGCCAAGCCGTTTTATTTTTTTGTTAGGCGTCAACGCTATTTCGCGAAACCTAGCTACCTATTAAAAAAAAACCACAATACTACAGCAAAAATGATCACAAAACATGATATAAAACGTTTAAAACAGCTATTTAAACTATGAAGATGTCTCATAAAACCTAAGTTTAATAAAGGATAGTTAAAAACATAACATAACTGACTAGAAAACAAGCATTTTGGAAACTCATATAGACATCGAATGACTTTGTCAAAAATAATACACATATTATTAACTTTTAGTACTTGGAATGTTCAAGTATTATTTACTGCGTTTGAGTATAATACTTATATGGTTTTCATAATGCATAAACATAAGATTCTGGCAAGTGAGATCAATCATGGGATGAATGAGATCAAATCTTTTGGATTTATAGCTCAATTCATTTACATAAAGCACATAAAACCCGAGATCAAACAAATCATACTAAGGTTGTGAGTTCAATAAATGTTGGCTTCAATTCGAAAGAAACTCTGCTCGAGTTAAAACACTCAAGAGTGTCCTTCACGAGCAAGCCCCACCCCACTTCAATACTGTCACAACAGATAATTTGGCATTTTGAACAAGTTCAGATTTCAAATCAATTTGTATAGCATACCAATCTAAAATGATTTTGTCGTTCTCTTTAACGCGAAGAGCAATTATTTTGCTCGCCAAAAGTACTGCACCTCATTTACCTCTTGTTTACTTTATATAAAAACCAATAGAATGTGTATGTATAAAAAACAATAGAATGTGTATGTAAGTTGAAAAACGAATACATTCGAGAGAAAGAAATGTCAGCACCGTGGTACAATTCCAGTCTGCTTCAATGAACGCTTGCATCATGTTCATAGTGTTATTATGCAATCACCTGACTGATTGAACATGTAGAGACGGGTATTTAAGGCGTTATCGTCGCAGATTTGTCGTCTTCATCGACAGGCGAGCGTAAATGGCATTCTTTTCGTAAACATTTCTGACATCGAAACTGTTTGTTTTTTTGGTTGATGTGAAAACGTAGGCGCACGCGGACGCTAAGCATAAATAAAAACGGCATGGCCTAATGGTGAATTGGAGCATGTCATTCTGATGGGTCAGTAATCATACTGAAACAATAATAATAGTCAATGTTTAAACATACCTGATTTCAAAGATGTTGACAGCAGGAGCTGTATCTGCAACTGTAGCTGGAGTTGGATCTTGTGGTCTGGAATGGAATGACGTATGCAGTAATTTTTTAATAAAGCAGTTAATGGTGATGTCAATTTATACTGAAATATGAAAGAAGTTTATGTAAACATTTTTATGACCTTTTTATCCCATTTCCCATTACATATAAACATCATAACCCCATGTCAAATATAATAAATGCAAGATGTGAAAAACATTCAAGTTTAGTTTTAAACTTTTATCATACAATTTTTGACGTTGGTGTGTTAACAGTATCATTACCTCCTACCCATTAACCAAAATTGGAAGTTGTATCCATTTTAATAAAAACCTAATAAAACATGGCGGAATATGTCTAATATTTTTCTTATTTATTTTTTATTTTTTATATAACTGTCTGTGTTATAGTCACATAAGGTAGGAGTGAAACAACACATCCTTTCTTGGTATTAAATTGCATGAGTGAATTTCCAATGGTAAATTTAAATTCAATCACTAGTATCATCTAAAGTGCCATTAACTATTGATAAAGGTTTTAACTAGAAAATGTGTCCATGGGACACAAATGCCCCTCTAAAGGGTCATCGGTTGCTTAAAAAATGGGAGTAACAAAGGTTGCTTAAAAAATGGGAGTAACAAAATGTTAAGTGTAATATTAAAAGGCAAGTTATATTCTGCTTATGTAGATGCATGTGTAGATGCATGTGCATGTTTTATATGTGCTTTAAAAAAGCTTAATTACTATAAAAAACAACACACTGTGTGCAGTGTAACAGGTATCAAACGTTCCTTCACTGTCACAAACTGGAACCATGTGTTTTCTCATTGTTAATTTTCTAACTTAAGGGTGCCCTCTGGTGAATATCAGAACAGTAAGAATTTTTAATTTCCCTGTTTTTTATGAAGACTAACATATTACTAGTTAGTTTCTGGAAAAATAATGATGGGTCGGTGATTTAACTTTTTCGCAAAATTAATCTTTAGTAATACACTCTCACAGTGCGGTTTTAAATTCTGAATCAGCTGCAAATTGTGTATGGCAACTTACATGTGTGAAGTGTGGTTTGCAGAACAGGTATCGATTTTCCGTCTTTTTTAATGTAATAGATCATACTTTAGGACGAAAAATTAAGGGTTGGGGTATTTTTATCACCATCTAAAAAATTAGTACATCCCTTGTCATTACCCCACCCAATTTACTATAAATTGCATTTTTAAATTTGTGATCCATAAATTTTTCATGATAAAGGAACAGATAACTTTTTGAGATATTTTGTCTACAATATATACAAGACCTGAGTGTCAGAATGAAAAAATAAAAATTGGGGGTCGGTGTGCATATAAGAAAGATATTCAATAAAAACTGAGAAAAAAATGTGCTTTTTTAGATTTCGACGAGCTCTGACATATAAAGGCATAGGTCTGTAACAAATAATAGGAAAATACTTTTTATTCCTGTCTCTGTATATGCTAACACATGTCTTTGTAATAAAGTTTAAATTAAGTGAATATCTTAAATGGTTTTTGAGAAATACCGTCTTTTGTACCCCTACACCCCATTTTGGCTTATGTTAAAAATTGTCAATTTTGGGCACAACGTTTTTTTTTTGCACTAAAATATCCCTATTGGGCATAAGTTTGTTACTGTATAATTATTTTTTCCAGTTTTATTATAATTTTTGAAATATAACAAATGTAAATTTCCGGAAGTGCAAAAATCCAAAACCTCAGCAGTGGACACCCTTAAAGCAAGTTTTTTGTGCAACTAAACTGGAAACAAGCATTTTTTATGGCTTGTCTTAAGAATGGAAACAAGCAGTTTATTTCCACGTCATAGGTGTGTGAGGGTCGGGGAACCATCCCCCAGTCACATATCAACATCAAATAAGAATAAGGATTTGGTTCCTTTAATATGCCTTCGAACTTGAGATTTAATTACATTTTAAATACGTATATTTTATTATGGCACTCGTTTTACTCATATGCCTGCAAGTAGGCAACCATAAGCGACCAGGACTGTCCCTACCTACAAATGGTTGCATACATACGGACACATAATTTAGATTTTTCAGAAAACAAATTCATATATATATATATACTGGTTAGGGGCCAGTTTCCGTCCAAGCCCAGTTTCCGTCATCTCATTTAAAAACTGTTTTTACGCTGCAAATTACTTACGCGATGTTACTTATTGACAGACGTTCAGCACCAGTTGTAGATGAAGATTGGAAACATAAGAAACAATATAAAAGTAAATAAGCGGTACAAAAACGAAAGGGATTTCTCCGAAAATTGTCTTGACTTCCTTATATGGCGTTGGAGATGCGCGTGCATACTGCCGCATAATAAATTATTTAAAAAGATAACAATGTTATGTCGTCATATTTTTATCACACTTCACGGGACGCAGTTAAAATATACTGTGATAATATATTTAGAGAAGCAACTCGTACAATCTGAATCCGCTACCCATTGTTTTAGTGTAAATTGTCGTCGTGGAACATTTTACATCGACGTTAGTAGGCGCATTGTTATAGCGATCGAGGTGAATGATGGAACAATGTAAAAATACAATTTTTGCAATGAAATTGTTGCATATAGACTTGCAAACATGTTTTAAATTTATAAAATGTAACTTATATCATGAAGTAGTTGAATCTATCACTCAATAAAAAATGTGACGGAAACTGGGCTTGTAAGGCCAAAATAAAAATGTGTTGTGTTTTTGGTCACCCGACCGACCCTTAATTTTAGCGCCGACCCTAAAACAGGTTTTACTAAAAAAACACAAAAAAAAACGTGAATAATTTGTGAATAATTTACACCACACCCGCTTTTTAGTTCAGGAGGTAGACAAAATACAACAATGGCATGCTCACCGTCTCCAGGCACGGTGCTTGCCATGAAATTCAAAAAGTGTCGCCATATCGGCGATGCTAGCTATATGGCAAATATTCCCCATCATTAATGATTGCCCAGTCAGTGGTTTAATACTTTTCATTTACTATGATGCCAAAATACCATTAAAGTGCTAGTTTGGCTTCATTTATATTAGCCGTGGAATGATAAAATCTGACATTTCAAAAAAAATAAAATAATAATTTGTTTTTTTTAAAAAAAACGGACGGTAGACCTACCCTATTATTTTTTTAGTGTATCCCGAAACAGACATATAATTTGTTTGGGCCTAAACAAAATGATATCTCAGTTTTAGTCTATTTATAAAATGGTCACGTGCCACTTCGACAATTTATATAAAACAAAATTCTTTTGTGTCAAATTTCCAGGAAGAGGTCACAGTGAACCTAATAGAAAGTGGAGTAAAAATTGTCAGGATACATAGATTTGTCTGAAAAATTAGTTCATGTTTACATAAGTGACGGAAAGTGGCCCGCGACCAGTATATATATATAGACAAGTTACAACTAAAAATGGCTCTAAGTTTTACTTACTTAAACCCTTTCAGCTGGTATTTGAAGTCTCTCCACAACTTCGTCTATCAAGTTTCTGCAGGATTGCAGTAGGAACGCCACGTACCTATAACGTATCAGTTCTGTTCGCATTTTAACTCCGCGAACATGGACTATTTCTTTGTATTTTACCGACTATTTTACGAATTTTCAATTAAAACAGACGCCATTTTTTTACACCCGAAATTGTGCACGCTGCGTCGGCCAGCACTACGGGAACCTATGGAGTCTAACAACACGCGTAAAGTGTTTCATACCGTAGATTATGTAAAAACTAATACCTTACCGGACGAAATAACGTTCCATTATGTGTAAACACGATGCAGTGTTGGTGACTGACAGGTCACCGTGACATAACTTGACACGTGAAATTGACATGTTGTTGCAAGTTGGATTTGGGAGTATTGTCTGCTGCTGGAGGTTCATGATCAAGGTATTTGTTTTGTCATTAAAATGTGTTTGTTAATAAATAGTACATACCCCTTTTAGATCGTGCATATTTAGACATTGGCCTAATACAGTGCCTAAAAAAGTAGTGTATAGTGTATAATAGAAAGTTCATAATCACAATAAGTGTTTTTCGTGTACTCCGATCTTTCCAGTAACTGGATGTACTGTAAACTGTAGAACGTTTCGTGGAATAAAACTATTGTTAGTAGAAATGCACATTCGTGAATACATAATCCGATACAACTACCATTGAAACAATGTAATCTGCCATAGACTTTTGACTGAAATCGGTCAGATTCATATTTATGTACAGAAGTTTTGAGGCAAGGAAGTGATTTTGAATTTACATTTATTTACATTCTGTTGCGAAAAAAACAACGCAATTTCGAGAAAGTACATTTCACTTAAAAGCCTTTAAGGCGGTGTAGCTACTACGCTTGCCTCCAGTGTGTCTCAAAAGAAATGACTATTCCATGGGCTGGAAATATGCTGTGAAAGTGGAACAATGTTTTTAATGGATCTCCAGTTGGGCTACATTATATTTTACATGTAGAATGAATGATGAGAGATGTTTTTATTACATTAACCGTGTTATTGAGCACAAGTAGTATTCATGCTTTATTCAATTTAGTTATTTTATCTTTTCTTTTTTAAATATGTTACATTATGCATAACAAAGGATAAACTATGTCTGTTTGATCATTGACATTGGATTGATGTTGTTTTCAGAGAGGTCTCAAATGTGAATCGAGCCCTTGGGCAGCTCTGAGTGAATTGATACTGACGACTTCAGAATGTCAAGCCGTATTAAATGCCATTGGATCCTATGGAGGTAAGAGCCTTTTTAAAAATTGTTTGCACTTGTGTAGTTCTTTAAATGGAGCTTGTGTTATGCTTGCACGTTGCTGTTGAAAGTTAGAGTAAAAAAAAATATTAAGTGATAGTGCAGCGTGATTGTCATATGAGCTCGTGTAAACTACATGTACTGGATACATGCGAAAACAAGTTGTGTTAAAGGGACACTAGGCAGTCTTTATTTGTTTAAAACTTCTGGAGTTCGGTTATTTTTTCTGCATAGTTTGCATTTGTGCATCATTAATATTATTTATTAGAATAGTTCAGAAGAAATTGTTTTACACATTACTTACTGTTGATAATAGTGCACCTATAATAATTTATTTAACTTTTAATGCAAGCAGGTTTAAATTTAACATGTTACCAGGTTAACAAATGGAGATGCTAATGTTAAAGCTTGATAAATACTTCAAGATTGCCGTTTGTCCCTTTAACATCATCCAATTGGTCTATGTGATGGGTCCTCAATTTATTAAAGGGACTCAGAGCAAATTTCCAATCTTGTGTCTGTTTTACACATTTTCACATCAGAACAGACCACACATCTACAAAAGTGTCTTCTCAACTGCCCTATTTAATCATGTTTTATTTCTAAAACTAGCGGCATCACCAGGTTTTGAGAGAGAAAATAAAAGGGTGTATAGTAATGTTTTCTCCCCATGTAAAATGACCTTACTAAGTCATTAAAGTAAAATATCCTATGAACAAAACGTGTAAAATTTAACAATTTTAGATTTTTGGCCTGACTTGTATTTTATTCCCCTTCTAGTAAAAATGGCTTATAATACATTGCACCCTCTGTCAGATTTAACTTTCCTTATAATAGATTCTTGCTGTACTGTTGGGTGAAACATACATTAAAATGGTTCTATAATCATGTCAGTTCAATCATATACTCGTATGATACACAATATAATAAGTATTGACCCTTTACTTGATGTGCCATTTACTCAGTTTTGGTCAAGGAACGTTTATAGCATATCGGCTTTGAATCCAGTGAACACGGATTCAATTCTTACTGGCGCCACTGGGTTACTTCGATGTGTCCTGCTAGCCTCGTTCGTCTGATGGGAACGTAAACCGGGTGGTCCTGTGTATCGGAGTCTGTCCTCCCTCCAAGCACGTTAAAGAACCATAGGTATCTAATCGGTAGTAAGCGTAGAGCAGGGTTCCTGGATGCCTATGTATCTTTCCTCCTCTCTTTCGGGCGGTTCGAAATAACCTAAACAACGTGTTGATGAGGCGTTAAACAATAATTAAATTTTAAACTGTCCCATTCCCCTAAACATGCCCTAGATCCCTCTCGCAACACCTGATTCAAATTGAATACTCTGCTCGACTTATATTAACTTTTTATTCTGTCTTTCTTTTCTTTCAGTCTGCACGTCATGTGGAAGAAGACTCCATGTACACCACTGGCCAGAGTCAATGCTGAAGTTTATGTTCGCTCAATTATTTGCTTAATAAAGTATACATATGAACTAAAATATTGTCTTTATAATTATGTCTTCCACCACAAAGTGGTAGGTGAGACAGATTAGATTTGGCGTTTCCGTTCGTCTGTCACAAATCTTGTCTGCGCTACTTGTTGAATTTTGACGAAACTTTGTACAAACTCTTTATTACTTTCTCTGAAGCTAATTTCATAAAACTTCATACTTTGAATGCCTTTGGTGAAATGATAATCCCTGTTTATTTTGAAGTCAGTAGTTGAAAGGTCCGTTACCATGACCGGAAAATGAAAAGTATTGCCCACACAGTTTTTCCTATTACCTAAAGCAAATTTCATGAAACTTTATTGCTGGACAGTGGAAAGAGGATGATCGTTTGATTTTTAGGTAAAAGGTCAAGTTCCCTGCAGACATCCACTATCCAAGGATAAACATATGTTACAACACACATGTTATAATATTAATGGTATAATATATGAATATTTTCTTGCACAATGTTGAATCCAGTAAAACAAGTGGTTTTGTTCACCGATACTGTCGCCTGTGAACCAAACCACTTGTTGTTAAATTACAGGATTCAACAGTGTGTAAGACATATTCCGATCATCCATTTTTTTTTTTAAATCATAAATTAAAAAATATATATATTAAAACAAAGAAAACATGCTATTTGATGAAAACAGACGTATTCAAATTTTCAAAATAGCAATATTCGCAGAATATAGTAGATTTCAACTGCTAAAAACAAACATGTATTTTTTTTCCAGGAAATAATACTTCTATGAATATAGTATATATGTTCAGGGAAATGTTTAATATGTCTGTTTTCAAATACTACAAATCGTAACGCACCGCACATGTATATTCAGTATTTACTTTCAATATAGTAGTGAGTATGACTGCGTTCTTGGACCATATAAATATAAAAGAATAATATATATAAATATATATATATATAACTGTATATGCCCTATAAATATAAACGACCCGCACCTTTTGGATTCACGCGTACAGTGTTTCACAACACCACAAATCTGGCAAGTGCTCCATTGACACAATGTCATGTCCACGTTTATGTTATGAAATCTTCGAATCTACACATAATCATGTTTATTACCGACAGTAGCATGTATGTTACTCGTCAGTCATTTATTTACTTGGTTAAAGGGACACATGCCAATCTTGCTTTCTTTAAAACTCGAGTCGCCCCCTCAGTTTTAAACGAACAGTTAAAAGAATATACTTCTTTCTGCCTGCTAAACTTATATTAGTTTATCGCTTTTTCTGATTTCGAAAATTAACTCTGCAACGTATGTTGCCGCCATCATGATTTCATTTTCCGATATACCGTTGCAACATTGTTTGTTAAAATAAATTGGCCACTCTGACAAACCCAAAGCATGTATAGATAAAAAAATTAATGTAAAATACATGAACACATACATTTTAAATATATGTGTTTACATAACGAAATTATTTAATTGTTTCTGTAGCCGGTCGTCTTTCCTTAATGAATATGAATGTTGCCGTCTTTGGGTCGGACGGTCCTGTTACTTAATTAGTACTTGTCTCCGTTTATTGAAATTCTACATATATACAGAGGAGAGATGTATCTATATGATTTAGTTATTATGCTCGCTTCTAAAATGACGAAATAAATCGATATGAATAAAAGGCGCATTCTCAACAATACACAACGTATTGTGTGTACGGGTTGCAGGGGGGGAAGCCCACGGGGTTGGAGGGATACTACCGTAATGTTGCTCTCATAAATACTGTGAACATACTACATCAATAATATAACAACTATTGAACAATGCTGAAATCGAGTTATCTTTATAAATGAATTCAGAATTCCACAATTGTATTCCGTGCGAACATCGATTTGGAACGTCGATTCGGCGTATTTAAACGATTACGGTGTACTTCGTTAATTTTCGGGGGAAACAAGTACTTGCCTCCGATTTTTTTTTATATTTTACATATCTACAGAGGAAAGATGTATTTACGCGTACATGCTTTTGTTTTTCTCTCTCGCTTCTAAAATGATGAAATAAATCGAATTTGATTACAACTGCGCATTCGCAGCTATATACAACTTAATCAATACGGTATGGAGGGTGGTGGGGGTGGAAAGAGGGGCGGGATTGCAGGGATACTACCGTAATGGTGTCCTTGAGAAAAACGGTGAACATTCTACTCTAATAATTTATTAAATACAGAACAATTTTGAAATCAATATATCTCTTAAAAAGGATTTCACAAGTTCATGGTTTTATATCCCGCGTGTACATTAACTTCGAAAGGCGAGTGTTCATATTTTAGCGAACACGGTGTACTTTGTTAATTTTGGGAAAAAAAAAGTACTTTTTTCTGATTGACTTTAAATTTTGGGTTTTAATAGTAGACATGTCAATGAACACTTTCAAGAAAAAAAAATCATTCTCGTTGTTAAAACTTTTTTTTTTTGCATTTTTTTCGGATTCAGAAAATTAGCACTGCAAAATATATTTCCACTATCCTCATTTCCTTTCCCGACGTACCGTTACAATTTGGTTTGTTAAAACCTATTCTGAGCACTCCGGCATAAACCAAAAGGATGTATAGATCAGAAATTTAATCTGGAATGCATGGATATATACATTGGAAATATAAATTTTTGAAATAATGGAATTATTTCATTTCTTGTGTACCCGGTCGTGTCTGTAAATGTATATGCATTATGCCGTCTTTGCGTCCGTGGGTCATGTTAGTTAATTTTGGGAAAAAACAAGTACTTGTCTCTGATTTCATTAAAAATTTGCATATGGACAGAGGAAAGATTTATCTACGCGTACATGCATTTGTTTTTATTCTCGCTTCTAAAATGACAAAATAAATCGATTTTGATTTAAAAGCGCATTTTTGGCAATTTACACCTTAAAACGACCTAGATTCATCCCTTTGAAAAATACCTTTAACTATTAATGAGAATTACACGAAGTGTACACCAATTATGTTCGACCAATGTAGTTTGTGAATATTATTACTTTAACAACGATCTGTGATTGTGTTTTGTTATAATCACAGTTTATAAATAAGAGGTGAAGAAATCTGACCAGTGACAATTTTCCCGATAATGTCATTTTGTTATCGATTTTATCACGTGACCTTGTTTGATAAATATTCATACGCCATAGGGCTGGCGTTCCTACTGTTGTGCAGCCTTTTTCATTCCTCTACCCCAAGCATCTTCCAGTACCTCCAGATCTGATGTGGAAAAATCTAATCTAGATATTTTCTACAATGAAAAAAGCAACAACATTAAAATCTAATTGGGACATTAATATGTGTTGGAATATTCACGTCATTGCAGAAAAGATCTAGACTGGATTTTTCCACATCAGATAGCTTTTGTCGATCTACCTCATAATTTATATTATATTTTGTAAATGTATTATAAGTTAACATGTATCGTCACACAGTATCGATCTTAATAACACAAAGTGCTTTATTATTTATGTTCCAGTGAAATAGGCATCATGATCCCCCGAGTGTGACCTTGACCTTTGAGGTACGAACCCGATTTTTACGTGACACGCATTTTGATTGTGATTAACATTTGTGTGAAGGTTGACCAAATTCCCTTCAGTAATTTCTGTGTAATGGTTGAGACACGAATTGTGATGGACAATGACCTTTCACCTCCAAGTATGACCCGGACATCTGAGGGACCTGATTTTTACGAGCGACACACATTCTCACTGTGATTATCATTTGTGTGAAGTTCAACATAATTACCTTTAGTAGTTTCAAAGTAATGGCTGAGACACGATTTCTGACAGACGCATTTAGGCAATGCGATAACTAAACTGTATGCCTTCCTTTGGGTTGGCAGGCCGCATGTTTTGATATTCACTCAGTTTTTCTCTTTTAAAAGCACTAAAAGATGAACTCTAAACTAAAAAATACTTTGAAAATCATTGGTCCGGACCCCAGATGAACAGTGTCAAAACAAAGGTGCACATGTCCTCTTCATAAATATATTAAGATTTATTACAATCAAGGGTCGCACAATAGAGCACAAGGGGTTTAAAGGACACTAGGGATGGGCAGATTTTTTTTTTTTTTTTTACTTTTTGCATTTTTTTTTTACAGAACATCTTACGAAAACAATGTATCTTTCTAATGAAATAAATTCTACTTTGACTTTTATGAAAATTTGAAAAACATGCGGCCTACATGTACATTTATGCGCTGATGTCAACCTTGACCTTGTTGCTTTTTTATTTATTTTGCTTGGACTGTAGTCTGTACTGTCTCTGTTACAGTCTACAGATATAAAAATATAGATCTAATCGGAAAATAAAATATACTATAACGACCAATTTTACAAACTTTACTTTCATAGTTCTCCATTGTCGCTAGAAGATGCTCTGGGAACACTGATTGTTGTCAATATGGATGTTTTCCAAAAATGGTGCCAAGTATCGCATTCGCAACATCTCTAAATAATCCGAAGAGCTCGCGCGCGGGAAAATAAAAGTTAATTGAATTGAATTGAATTGAATTGGGTTTTAAGGCGCGCCATGCCAGGCTCATCCTCCATGTACATCGAGATAAAACATGGAGAATGGGCCTGAAAATTCTACCTGCAGAACTGCAGAGTAAAGAGTACCCGCAGGGAACCATGATGTGTCAACATGTACAACTATTTTATCAAAAGATTGAGTTATGTTACGTTAATTTGTAATATGTAACGATAACTCCAGTCGCCAGTCATCATTTCGAGTGTAATAAATTATAATAAATAATTTTAAGATCTAACCTTGAATTCACCAACCATTCTTGAGAATTCTAGACATCAAATCTAGACATCAAATTTAGAATGTGATTTTTTCTATTAGAAAAACTCTGAGGTGGTGATGCGTGTGTGTGTGGTGGTTCGCGGTGGAGTTTGGGTGGGTTGTGGGGCGTGTGTGTGGGTTGGGGTTGGTGGGGGGGGGGGGGGGGGGGGGGGGTCGTGTGAATAATATACTAATATAGAACCAACTATCTAAAAGAAAAAAATTAACTCCCACCTAAAAAGCCATGTGGCGATGTGCGTGCCTTCAAGTTAGCATTTATTTCGAGTTTGGGTGGAAACAATATTTAGGGTTGACAACCAAAACTGAAAGATTGTCATTTTAGCGAGAGCAAGCCATTTTTAAGGGTTACAATATGTGTGTGTGGGTGGTGTGGTGTGGGTGTGTGGGTGAGGGGGGTGGGGGCGTTTTTAATTTTAATATTATGATGATTTATGCTCATACGTTTAATTTTTTTTATCATGATTTATGCTCGTACGTTAGGGTAAAATTGTTTTACCTCAGTCATCAAGACCTATTAATAGTCTCTAAATGAAAAACAAAAACAAAAACAACTCGTACTGTTCTAAAAATAAATTAGACGAAAAAGATTGTAGACGAAGCAAACCGCTTTATTCGCAGTTGTGTCCCTTGTTAAAGTTCATACATATAGGCCTTGTGTTGCGCTACCAGTATCCTAACAGCAGCCCTTAGGGGCTAAGGGCATCTTTTATTAGTACTAGTAGTGTGCTAATAACCCTAATAAATATACACTACTACTGAGTAATAAATGCAGGAGAGGGTGAAAATTCAGTTTCAACTGATACTCTTCTTAACTATCCAAAATGTATTGTTTTCCCATTTACCTCCGCAACACAAATCCAATCGGCGGATTTGTGTCACCACATTCATATTTTGATTTTGTGTGGAGAAAAATGCGAAAACTATACATTTCAGCTATTAAAGGTTGTTTACACGAATTGACCGCCAAATATACACATTTAGAGAGGAGCTTGTAGTTTAACTAAGTATTCATTCGATACGTAAAACATATTCAAAATATATATGTACATTGAATTATTTATATCCAGGATTAATGTAAGAAATATTTTATTTTTTTCATATACGTCGAAAAACTTTATTTTCTAAGGTACAGTGGGTGTATGCCGGACACCTAAATTAAATGATCAGTAATATTAACAAGATTTTTTTATTAGTTACAAACAAATGTGTTACATTCTCATTAATTCATATACAAGTGATAAACCATAGCTAACCTGGACAGGTGTCTATGTTAGGAATTTTTATTCAATTAATTGGAAAGTATCTGGTCATTGGCAAGCATTGGAATAAAAAGTTCGTCAGAAAAGGATATAACCCTTTGGTTTTACAGCGCACTGCATGTTTAGTGATTGACCCCTCTACAGTCAGTCATTACGCTTCACTTTTACCTTGTGCGATGACTGGACTACCTCTTGGGACTCTATGACTGTACCTACTGAAACCCCAACTAAGTGAGGTGGTTTCTATAGGACCCTATATCTCATTATTTTAGCAGAAAATTGATTTATTTTTATTTTGTATGAGTATGACCAATTCGTGTATACAACCTTTAATAGTGTATAAATAAGGTAAATCGAAAGGTTTACACAGATTTGTTCGTTGTGTTTGTTTTTGTTAAGCCTTGTCACTTCAGTTAGAGGTGAAATGCGTGTTTTACTGAACGGAGGTCATTCTTGGAGTGGTATAATAAAAACTGAAATTAATTTATCTTCATACGATACAAACTGGTCTATAGGCTAGTTATTTTCTAAAACTGGTTATATAATTTCGGAACACTCACGATTACGATAGCTTCTATTCGTCCCAACACTATTTTGCTTTTTTTGCTTTTATAATCATTATGTTGTCCCCAAAAGGACTTGGGGCAAATTCAAATGTCCACGAAACGGACAGGTGTATAATCTAAAATCAAACCTAATTTTCTGTTATTACGATTGTATTAGATGTACTGGATTCTTGCTACATATACATCACCAATAAGTAACCCTGAATTTGTTCAAATTTCAAAGTATAACTTTTGTTATTATAATGTCCGATTTATGAGATAAATGGTTTACTTAGTCTTAAAAACCACTTGTATGTTGTTGGTGCTATTCCTTCAGCGAAAAATTGTTTTAATATAGCGTTTGTTATAAACTTTATTTTAATAATATATTTTTAAAATAGCGGTGCTATTACCAGATTACGAGATTAATTGCAAAGGTAATACAAATGACGGTCATTAGTGTGAACTCGGTATATTGTATGATATGGAAGACTGTTGTTTGTATTACTTTTGAGATGACTCGGGTATCGTCATTTATTTTTTATTTGATGATCTCAAGTTTAGTTAAACATAAATAAAAGTTTGAAGAACTATTAGTTTTATTTGATAATTATTACAATATGTTCATCACATTTGTATAATGTTTAACATAGTGTAGGAAGTGTGCATGCTTTTGAAATACGAATGTATGCAAATCAAAATCAATTCACTAATTTATTTATACTCTGAAAGTTTCTATAGTATAAACATATCTGCTTCACATGGAATGCACATAGCATGTCTGTCTATGGACCAAATACATCGTACATCGTTAATTAAAGATCACGCCAAGTCTATCAGATGGCAACATTCTCGCCTCATTTATCTTGAAGTCATATTGGGCTCTGATGTGTTGTTCACCCTTCAGTTGACCTAAATCCATTCTAGGCTTGTACACCGTTTCTCCTTTATACACCCTTGCTCTTTCTGGTGTGTCGAAGAAATGGTTTCTGAAATATAAGAATGAATGTAGACTACTCTTAAAACACAATTTGATGAGAGAGATTCTGAGCCATTTTATTATACAATGTAATACGGAACTTAACAAAGCTAATATATCTGATAATAACGCTTATTTTCTTGATTTAGATCTCTCGATTGAAAATAGTGAAATAATTAGCAAAATCTATGACAAGAGAGATGATTTTAATTTTGTTCCCCAAGCAACTCCTTATGGGGTGTATGTGTCTCAACTTATTCGTTTTTCAAGAGCCTGTACTCGAGCTGAGGACTTTAATATTCGTAATCCTGACAATATTTATCAAGAAGGAAATATTTCTAAAGATCCTAATATTGACATTTTTTCTATATTTTCTATTCGAAAGCGTAAATCTAGGTCTCATGGTCTTAGGCGTAATGGTAACATCAAACGTAAATCACGTGTAATTATTTCTGTCGCTGATTTACATACTATTTTTAAACAGTCTGGAAAGCACTCTATGCTTTCACGGCTTACCTCTTTGTCCATTTCTTCACTGACGTTGATTGACGAAGAGGCAGACACAATTTTCATTCGTACAGATCCCTTGTATAACACTGCTTCCATAGTTTAAAGCTACACACAACATGTTTTCCGACCCCATATTGACAAGGAGTATGATCACGTCAGGCATTTTCTAAAACTACTATATATTTATAAAGGTATTGATTTCATTGACATGCCTAGTATTTTTCGGGATACTCATGTAGTTGATTCTATCCCAAAATATTTCAAAAATTCCGAAAGTCCTGTAATTTGTTATAAATATAAAAAGCCTATTTCAATATTATTTTCAACTACAATAAAATGTTTGAGGGGGTTTGCAAGCATCTGGCCAAAGCAGAAGGCCCAACTGACCTCAAAGGGTTCGCCTTCCCAGTTGGCGAGATCCCATTGGGGAATCTTACCCCGAGTGTTTTTCTCTGCATTTTACAGTATATTTTAACGGATTATCATATGTGTATATCCTTAATACTGTACTCACACCAAGCTCACAATTAGAGTAGGCGATTATCTCTAAACAATGTATAGTGTATTCAGCTATATTATGTGTAATACTAATATGAGAGCTGTATCTGTATTAACCATACAGACTACCTTCCCCGTGTTCAAATCACGGAGGCAGTATAATACTTCAGATAAGTTATGTTAAAATCTCTTACAAAGTGTTTTAACTAGAACAACAGTGTCTACTTTACCAGGAAAACAATATCCTGTAGTTTCTGACCTTGATATAGTACATAATACTCCTAAGGAATGTGAATGCAACACATCAAAGTTTTGCTATGCTCCAGCAGGTCATGTCATCACTGGTAATTTTCATATTGTTGATAAACGTATTCGGCATTTGTTTTCGAGAGGTCCTGAATATAGATTACCTTCAACTATTGATTTTAATGCCTGTCGTGCCCAGATCGCCCACTCCATTGACGATTTTAGTATAAAATGGTGTAGAGAACATGTGGACCCAAACTCGCTTTCTACTTGGAAAAAGTCAATTCTTAAAATTATAGATACACGTATTAACTTTTATAATGCTAACCCCTCTTTACTTCCTCCGAGACCTAGGTTTTCCTTTCGTAATTTAAAATCGGTAATTCAGGAGTTTCATAATAAATTTGTTTTAGTTCCTTGAATATAAAGCAGCTAATAATGTAATTATTGTTTGACGCCTACATTACGTCAATGTTTTATCTCTGGAACTCGGCAGCACCAAATCGTATACTCCAGTTAATTCTACTGAGGATGATGTTGTTTCCGCACATATCCCTCGGTGCACTACTTTTAAGGCTGGTGTAAACGGTAAGCAAAGCAAACTGCCTACCATGTACTGGATTCCTAAATTACATAAAAATCCATATAAGGTTCGCTTTATTTCTAATACTAGTGCCTGCACCACAACAAACATCTCCAAACGTTTAACTTCTTGTCTTACTGCCGTTAAAGATCACGTTAAACTTTATTGTGATAAAACTTATGAAAACTCTGGGATTAATTTATTTTGGTCTATAAAAAATTCAGGAGACGTTCTGGATAAAACTTTCAATAAAGGTCAAGTTTCATCAATAAGCACTTATGACTTTTATCAGTACACCTTTATCAGTACTTATTCTCTTACCTTACCACATCACCTTATTAAAGACAAGCTATTTTCTCTTATTCAAAAAACTTTCGCTAGAGAAAATACTACATTTTTGGCATGTAATAATATTAAAGCGTTTTTTACTAACGGCAGTTTTGATAATTATACTATGTGGACTTGCTATGAAGTTTGTAAAGCACTCATCTTCCTATTAGATAATATTTTCGTCAGGTATGGTACCATCGTTTATAGACAAATTGTTGGTATCCCTTTGGATACGAACTGTGCACCACTTGTCGCAGATTTGTTTTTATTTTGCTATGAAAGAGATTTCATGTTGAGTCTTTCACCAGATACCCAGGCAGATGTTATTGAAGCTTTTAATGACACCTCTCGGTATCTGGATGACATACTGAACACTGACAACCCTTTCTTTCCAACTATGGTTGATAATATTTATCCTAAAGAACTTCAGCTTAATAAAGAAAATACATCTGATAATAACGCTTCTTTTCTTGATTTAGATCTTTCGATTGAAAATGGTAAAATAATTAGCAAAATTACGACAAGAGAGATGATTTTAATTTTGACATTGTTAATTATCCCCACTTGGATGGGGATGTTCCCCGAGCAACTTCTTATTGGGTGTATCTGTCTCAACTTATTCGTTTTTCTAGAGCATGTACCCGAGTTGAGGACTTTAGTATTCGTAATCTTTGTATAACTAAAAAGTTACTCAATCAGGGTTACCGTTACCATAAACTTCGTAAAACATTTGCAAAATTGTATTATCGTAACCCAGATCTTCTTTCCAAATATAAAAGTAATTTAAGGACTCTTCTGCGACATGGACTATCACAACCTGACTTCTATGGTGATGTGATTTATAAACTTCGTAAGATTCTTGATCAGGATCACTTTCATACTATCTTTGTTAAACTTGTTAAAAAGTTTATCAAAAGAGGTTATGACCCTATCATTTTGCAACGTACTGCATGCTTGGTGGTGGACCCTTTTACAGTTCGCCACTATGCTTTCCGCTTTAATTGTACGATGACCGGACAGGCTGTGGACCCTATGATGACACCTACCTAAAGCCCAATTGGACGGTGGCGTTTGATGTTTGTCTATGATGTTTCTTGTGGTGCCCTTAATGGTTTATACTCTTGTTGCTCTGGCTTCTGCCAAGTCATTGAGTATCTTCATTGTGGCTTTCAAGGCTATTGTTTTTGTATTATATTTACGCGAGCATATTTGTGTTTTACTTATATTGCCTATTGATGCTGCCTTGTTGGTTAGAGATTAGATCATTTCTTTATTTATACTGTCCTGTTTTAATGGGATGACAGTAGGGTAAGTGTGAGGTTTTGTGCACCCAAGAACCGGTTTAAACCCCCAGTGGCCTACTTTGCCACTGACCGTTCCAAGGCGGTAGCCCTATTGTCAACCCTTTTGTGTTTGTGATGTCGTTTGCATTGAATATAACATTTGCCTTCTTTTTTTGTATGTTTGCGTGTTTGTTTCTGTGTTTTGTCCTCCTTGAATGCTACTTTCCCTGTCCGATCTTTTTATATTTCTTTAACAGGGTGCACCAAACCTCACACTTACCCTACTGTCAACCCATTAAAACAGGACAGTGTAAATAAAGAAATCCCCGCCATGAAGTCGTCCTTATTGTGTCCCTCTTCCAAAACTGGTAACACATCATTCCAAAGATCCGAAACAGATGTATTCTCATTCACGACATTTTCTGAAATGCTTTAATTACATTCCATCTGAGTCTGTATTTCTTTCTCCGAGCTATGAATATCAAAAGAATCCATAGAGTATAAAAATGTCTCATTTTCCGTTTCCGTCTCCGATTGGACATCTTCGAATGAAAATTGTAATGATCTTTTTGATGTTTTGCGAGAACACGAAGGTTATATAGGTGAAAATAATGTATTCTTACGTGACAATTTATTAACTTTTTTGGCTGAACTTCCTGGAATATGTTTTCTTTTATTTGTTGTTTTCGCTGGTGTACTAGAGTTAGCTGGACTTTCAAAATTAAGTGATTGTTTGTGATGTAAAAGTTTCTTTCCCAGAGCAAGTGTCCATGACTTTCGTCGTCTACCTTTAAAAATCGTCATCTGAAAACATCGAAATAAAATAATTTTCAAAGTAGGTACAAGGGCATAGAAAGTTACGAGTACAAGATGTTTGAAATGGTTATTACTCGTCCACAATTCTCTTTCTAGTGTGACGTAAGCAAAACTTAAACCATAACTGAAGCCGTTTGAGGGTAAAACACGCAAGAGTAATATGACGGATAATGACGCCATGCCATACATTTAATTAATAGCGCTATATATACTAAGACGTCAGCTATAATTACCTCATAGTGTGACATTTAGAGTTATAATATGAATAGAACAATAACTTTGAGTGTACAGATATTGTATTTATTAGCATGTTACCCGTTTAATATCATTTAAGAAAACTCGTTATTGTATTCAATATATATAAACGATCACTCAATACCTCTATTTATTTACATTTGTATCCATGTCATAAATGATGTTCAGGTGTTATTTCAAGTTTACTTGGGTATGCTATGTTATACATGTTGTATACTAAATCATCATTACAACTACCAAATATATATATGTATCTGCTGTAATTTTTCGTCTCACTCTGTTTCGCCTCAAATTACAGCAGAACACCCCAAAATACATATATATAATAAATCACCATGAAATGATGATTTACTTGATTTATTAAAACTTTTTTAAATCTTAGGGTAGTGAAGATAGTTTGAATTATATAATTTGACAAATTGTCATCATCTAGATTTTTTTTAATAGTCATCAAAATTACATCCAAAAAATAGTCTGATTTTGTGTTTATAATTATAAAATGTTTTTTTAATACAAAACAAATATGATTTAAAAGTAGTTTAGAAATTAGGGGTATAGGGCCAGTTTTCCCTCGCGGGGAACGAGAAAACCTAATGAAATGGGCCAGGGGGGACTCAGGCGTTACTCTCATTCGCATCAAGATGTAAATGTAAGCCACGCCTAAACCAACACCAACATATTTCATTAGTTTTCTTAAGCACCTCGCTCAGGGAAACTCGACTGATACCCCCACTATCTATACTACTAATCAATCCGGTTGTCAATTCGATAATAATATCCTGTCTATACTATAGGTTAGATAATATTAATCTACCCTCTCCTTTTGTAAATCTCTACATATTTTTCGGTAGAGATATATCAAAATGGGGTTTTGGTAATGTTTGTGGAGCTGCGTATTGAAATATCACCCAGTCAGAGATATCGAAATATCAGGGATGCTGAAATAGCATCGAATCGAGAATACTGAGATATCACAGAATCAAGAATTCTGAAACAGCATCGAATCAAGCATACCGAGAAATCACAGAATCAAGAATACTGAGATATCACAGAATCAAGAATACTGATATATCACAGAATCAAGAATACTGAGAAATCATCAAATCAAGAATACTGAGATATCACAGAATCAAGAATACTGGAACAGCATCAAATCAAGAATACTGAGATATCACAGAATCAAGAATACTGAACTTACAGCACACCAGATATACTCAAACAGCATCAAATCAAGAATACTGAGACATCACAGAATCAAGAATACTGAAACAGCATCAAATCAAACATTCTGAGATATCACAGAATCAAGAATACTGGGATATCACAGCATCAAGAATACTGAGATATCATCAAATCAAGAATATCAAAAAAGCATCAAATCAAGAATCCTGAGATATCACAGAATCGAGAATACTGAAAAATCATCAAATCAAGAATACTGAGATATCAAAGAATCAGGAATACTGGAAAAGCATCAAATCAAGAAGACTGAGATATCACAGAATCAAAAAAATTGAGATATCATCAAATCAAGAATACTGATATATATTACAGAATCAGGATTACTGAATAGTAGCAAATCAGAGATATTGAGAAATCATCAAATCAAGAATACTGAAACACTAGCAAATCTATCATCAAATCATGAAGACTGAAAAAGCAGCAAATAAAGAATACTGAGATATCATCAAATCAAGAGATATTGAGATATCACGGAATAGATATCATAGAATCAAGAATACTGGAACATCATCAAATCAAGAATACCGAGATAACACAGAATCAAGAATAGTGAAATAGCATCGAATCAAGACTATTGACATAGCATCGAATCAAGAATACAGAGATATCATAGAATCAAGAATACCGGAAAATCATCAAATCAAGAATACTGAGATATCATAGAATCAAGAATACTGAGATATCATAGAATCAAGAATACCGGAAAATCATCAAATCAAGAATACTGAGATATCACAGAATCAGGAATACCGGAACAGCACCAAATACAGAATACTGAGATAGCAGCAAATCAGAAATATTGGGATATCATTGAATGAAAGATATTGAGAAATTATCAAATCAAGAATACTGAAAAGCATCAAATCAAGAATACTGAAACAGCATCGAATCATGAATAATGAAGTAGCAGCATATCAGAGATATTGAGATATCATCAAGTCAGAGATATTGAGATATCATCAAATCAAGAATACTGAACTTGCAGCAAATCAGAGATAAATCATATGATATTGAGATATCATCAAATCATGAATACTGAAATAGCAGCAAATCAAGAATATCACAGAATCAAGAATACTGAAACAGCATCGAATCAAGAACTGAAATAGCACAGAATCAAGAATACTGAGATATCACAGAATCAAGAATACTGAGATATCACAAAATCAAGAATACTGAGATATCACATAATCAAGAATATTGAGATATCACAGAATCAAGAATACTGAGATATCATAGAATCAAGATTACTGAAACAGCAGCAAATCAAGAATACTGAGAAATCATCAAATCAGATATACCGGGAAATCATCAAAACAAGAATACTGAAACAGCATCAAATCAAGATTACTGGGACATCACAGAATGAAGAATACTAAAACAGCATCGAATCAAGAATACTGAGAAATCATCAAATCAGATATACTGGGAAATTATCAAATCAAGAATACTGAAACAGCATCAAATCAAGATTACTGGGACATCACAGAATCAAGAATACTAAAACAGCATCGAATGAAGAATACTGAGATATCACAAAATCAAG